>SNQN01005012.1:0-47531 GCA_008642245.1 Bassia scoparia | reverse complement strand
TTGCTCAATAATTCCGAGTACGACCTCACGTATTTCCAACTTTCGTGAGTTCAAAGCATCTTTTCCGAGTCGAAACAAACGCGAGACGCGGTATATTTCATCACGGATTACTCATTTGGGGAGACACATTTTCAGGTGTCTACAGATTGACAACGATTAGGAATTAAAAAAATAGTTAATTGTACAATTGAAAAGGGAAAACAACAAACCTATACCTCTTTGAGCTGCCACCAAGAACCAACTTGCCCGTGCTACCCTTCGATGCCGCCATTACGACTCACTCGTCACCAACATTCAACCAACAATTATCTAATTTAATATAATCGATTGTGTTATACAATTTGGTGTTTAATGTACATCTTGGACTTATATAATGATCTTTTATACGGAGTACTCCGTATATGATGTGCAATATAAAGAATATTGTTATCATGAAACTACTGAACAACTATATATATTATGATTTACGAGGGATAGCTCAAGCCGTCAAGCGGTTGGAGTTTTTATCCCAATTCTTAGAGATCCTAAGATCGATTCAATTTAAACTCTTTAAATTTTTAATGACATTTAAACAATAAATTTTTAATGATTTTTAAAATTTAAATTTTATCCCAACTCTTTAAAGGTGTAAACGAGCAAATTAAACAAAACAATTTTAATGACATTTTAATTTTTGAAATTAATAATAGTCTTATTTAAAACAAGTAATCACAATTTTTAAAAAAGCAAGCATAATTAGATATAAAATTTAATTATTCAAGTTCTCTGCTAACACTTAAAATTTATTCATAAATAATACTCGATTTACAATAGTATAAGCGAAAGGGAACATAAGGTAACTGAACTGAATTGATTTGATCTGAACTAAACTGAACTGAACTTATGTATCATAGAAATAAGTCTAAAGAAATAAGGGCCTAAATTAGGTAAAAGAGTAAATGTGTGAATGAAAATTTTGATAAAAAATAATTTTGGGTGAATAGATTGAGTAAAGTAATGAAAAATGACTTTAGAAAGGAGTAATTCATTAATGTTATAGTAAATAAATTAGATATAAAGTAAAAAAGTTATTTTTAGATTGATTTAAAATAATTAATTGAAAATATCCCAAAATGAAAAAGTGAAACAACTAAAAAATGAAGGGAGTATTTAATAATTGTTTAAAATTATATGTAAACTTATTCATTTTATTGTCAAGTTAATGTTGTTACTTGTTAGCGAATATTGTAAGATTATCGCACGCATTAGTACAAATGACACACTCACACCTCCATGGCTCCTCCATTTACCACAAGATACATGGCCACTTGCTTATTACTCGACGACATTGTGAGAGGCCAAATACAGGAACTGATTTCCACACTTCACCATCATTTTCGCATTATCGATTGCTAAATTAGAGTGCAAATATTAGAGTGGAGTGTGAAAATCAGTGGCCGCCAAATACAAAACAACATCAATCTCCTCAAAGCTACCCCCATGAGTCCATGACTCCCCTATCCTATCAATAATTTCCACGATTTCTCCCAGATTGCCTTCGGATAAATAGTTTGTGAGTGGGGCCGGGGATAGAAATGGATTGTTATCATTACACTTTCCTAAAATACTACCCACAATTCTTCGAATTCTTCAAATTTCATTATGCTTATTTTAATTTGCAAACTATCGTTCATGTCATAATTTTTAGGAAAATTTGTCCACAAGTGCCACTATAATGGACACCTTTGCGAGAAACTCCCACTAAAAAAAAATTTGTCCAGAACTGCCACTAACTACCCTTCCTTTTGTTGACCAGTGCCATATGGTTGTTTCCGGCGTTGACTACCACCACCCCTTCATTAAATATCACGTGCAACGCACGTGACCCTCTATTTTCCTATTTGCTACCTTTTCATCTTATTTGCACCCTTCTAACCATTTTCCCACTATTCTTTCAAATCTATCCATAAACGATTAAAATAAAAAACAAAGCCTCACTTCAACTCTCTTCAATTTCCGTCACTCATCATCAGAACATTGATTAAAAATGGCAAGACCATCATTCCACTGGTAAGCATTAATTTATCCCCTTTACTTCTCTCTTTCACACTAATACTTCCTATCTGCTTTTTTCCCCTTTTTTGATTTTTTTTTCTTCTGAAAAGCATGCTTCATCAATGCGTCTCGAGTTCCAAAAGCTCTTCTAACTACAGAATTGTCACGAAGACAATATCATCGAATTTCACTTGTTTAGTTTGGATTCATGAATTTAGGTTTTTTGCGATTTGTTTGTGACCTGAATTTTGGAATTTTTCTGTGTATGTTGATGTTGATGTTAATATAAATGTAATTGATGCCTTTTTTTGGCAATAAATACTGTAGTTGTGTTTAATGTTGGATGAATTGCATGTTGTTTGAAATGGATGAATTTTTTTATATTGTTGTATGAGTGTTGATGTAGTTGTATTTGCAAAAATCAGTTCAACGGGTTATAACAGTGTATACAAAGTATTTAGGTTTATGGCTCCAATTAGTGTAGATTATATCGTGTAGATTTGTGACTAGGAGAAATAAGACAACGTATGAGGAGGGGAATGGGATTGCACTGTAATGAAGATGAGTATGTTACTTTGAGATATTGGTTGGATAAAGGATCTGGTATAGTGAGGCAGGAAGAATATGGTTTAGGAAGTATGGTGTACTTTGTTTTCAGGGAGGAGTGAGATAAAGGTGACAAAGACATTGCACCTTTCTTTGATGCTCCTGAGAAAGATGGATTTACCATCTTTATGTGGTCCATGGACCTGAACAGGAGGTATTAGTTGGTAAGACATTAAAGAAAGGTGAGTCAACCTCCACTAAAAGGCCCATCAACACTTGCCACTCCATGTGTCCCTTAACTAAAGTAGATGCTTCCCAAAATCTAAGATTCCTGTCTCCTCTCAACCTCAAACAATCTAAGACTGCTCTTTCACAACCAAGTCCTCAAACCCTACCAAAAAACACAACTGTTCCTCCTAAAAAAACAACAACTTCCAAAAATCCTAAACCACCAGATGTTGATTTGAATGATGATGAAGTAGTGAGGGGGCTGTGATGAACTCTGAGGGATGATTCATAAGTGAGAGCTGAAACTGGGACTCATGATGAGGAAAATGAAGTTGATGATTTGTTCCAGCAAGAAATTCTGAGGGATTTGGAAAGGGCAGTGTTTAAAAGTTTGAGTGGTATTAATAAGGATGTGGGACAACAGAATGTTGGTTTAGGTGATGATGAGGACAATGATGATGCAGAGCACAACATAGAAGGTGATGATGTGTTGAGTGATTCTGATAATGAGATTCATAGCCCAAAGAATTCTGATGATGAAAAGGATGTGGAGTACAAGGTGTTCAACCCAGAAGTTGATTTTAAGGGTAACATTGAGTTAAGTGTAGGTCAAAAGTTCCCAAATCACAAGGTGTTTAGGAAAGCTTTGTCATGGCATGCAGTACAAGAGGGATATGACTTTTACTTCACTCATAATGGTGTGAGAAGGTTGACTGCATACTGCAGAAGGAGGTGTGAGTGTGAGTTTGAGAAAGGGAAGTTTGGGAAGTGTGTTTGTGGGTCAACAACCAAGTGTCCATTTAGAATACATTGTGTGAAGCTTGCTGCAGACAACACAGTTCAAATCAAAAGCATGACACTAAAGCACACTTGTGSATTTCAAACTCAAAACAAAAAGGTGACATCTGAATACTTGTGTGAGAAGTACCTGGATGATTGGAKAGACAATCCAAAGTGGAACCTTCAAGCTTTTATGAAAAAGTGTAAAAGGGATCTAGGGGTTGAAGTTGGTTACTACAAGGCTTGGTATGCAAGGCAGAGGGCTTATTTCATGATATATGGGGATGCAACAGGGCAGTACCAGAGAGTATGGGATTATGTTGAGACCATTAGGAAGCATTATCCAGGAAGCACAGCAGTTGTGAAAACTGAAGTAGTTGATAACAGCCAAGACCCATTGTTCCAAAGGATGTACATATGCTTGCAACCTTGCAAGCAAGGTTTTATGGCAGGTTGCAGGCCCATCCTTGGGGTAGATGGTTGTCATTTGAGAGGACCATTCCCTGGAATGCTACTTGCAGCAGTAGGTAAAGATGGAAACAACAACATCTTTCCTGTTGCATGGGCAATAGTTGAAGTGGAAAACAAGGAGACTTGGACATGGTTTCTGGAGCTTCTAGTGGCTGACTTGGRAAGTGTCTCTGAATCTATCACTTTCATGTTGGAAAGAGAGGAACCTGTGACTTACATGAGTGACAGGCAGAAGGTTAGTTGAGTGTTGAATGAATTAACAAATTTTTCCATATTCTTTGAATTTGTTAATGAAATGATTACATATAGAATTTTTTTGCATTTAATTCTTGTTAAGGGCCTCCTTGATGCCTTCAGTAGAGTTGTACCCAATGCTGAAACAAGATATTGTTGTCGACACATTTGGGCCAACTTTAAACTGAAATTCAGTGGTGAGATATACATGCAACAATTTTGGAAAGCAGCTAGGGCATCTCACAAGGTAAATGACTTTGAAACTGAAAAAATTGAGACATTAAAACTGAAATTAAATGACTTAATTTGATTGTTGAAGGAGTTAATTTGTTTACTTATAGGCAAAGTTCAATGAAGCAATGGAGGCTATCAAAATGATCAACCTTGAGGCATACAAATACTTGATGGCAATTCCAGCTAAAACATGGTCAAGGCATGCATTCAGTAATTCCAGCAAATCTGGCATGCTCTTGAACAACTGTTGTGAGTCATTCAACAGTGTCATAAGGGATGCTAGATCAAAGCCAGTGTTGATATTAATGGAGTGGATCTAAAGGTGGATCATGAAGAGAACTTGCCTTAAAAAAGAAGGTTTGAAGAAGCTAACAGGTCCAATCATGCCTTCCATTGTGAAGATGATTGAAAAGCAAAAACAATATGTTAGAGATTGTGTTGTGAATCAGGCAGACTTGTGGGAGTTTGAAGTGGATTATGATGGTGATTCATTTGTAGTGAACCTAGAAAACAAGACTTGTGGCTGCTATAGATGGGACTTGCTAGGAGTGCCTTGTTGCCATGCCCTTGCATGTATTAAAAAAAAAAGGCTCAAATATGAAGACTATATACATGAAGCTTATCATGTGGCTGCATTCAAGGCAACCTATGAAGTGCCATTTCATGCAATGCCTGGCCAGAGTCAGTGGGAAAGGGCACAACTTCAACAACCACTTCCMCCACCTATTCGAATCATGCCTGGCAGACCTAGTGACAAAAAAAGGAAGAAGGAAGCTGATGAAGGGAAGGTGCCAAGGGAGAAAAAGAAAAACAAATGTTCAAATTGTGGACAAGAGGGTCACTACAAAAACAAGTGCAAGAATGAAGCTGTTGCAAAGATATCAAAAACAAAGGGAGGAAGACCTAAGGCTACTGATGATGTGACTTTGAACCAGGAAAAGAGGAAAAATAGAAAAAGGCAGAGAGCTCATGTGGAGGACCTGACTAACCCAACGCAGCTCAGTCAACATGAACAGCAAACTCAAGGAACCCAAAGTAGTTGTTTGTCAATTGGTTAGAATTTGTGGTCTGTTGTATTCTGTTAGGGACCCTTTTGTTAGTCTTTTGTAATGTTTAAACTTTGATTATGGCTACTGTATTGCCATTTTGCCACTATCTATGTCTACTCTAATGCCTATTCTTGGGCTGTGATTAATTGCCATTTTGTTGTTAATTCTTGGCATTATGGCTACTTCTTCAATTAATTCCCATTTTGTTGTTAATTGTTTTTTTTCATACTTGTTATGCCACTTTGTTATGGAATTTGTTAAATTCTAAATTAGTTGTTAATTCAAGATAAAAAATGCAAATTGAAAGCTGCATACAAACTGGAAGACTAAATCCAGCATGTTCTTATTTGATATCAAAGCTTTCAGTCACAACAAAATGTAAAATCACTAAGACTACTACAAAAATTTTCATAATCAACATATTCAAACACTATACTAAGCTACTATTTTCAACAGAATTGTACAATACACTAGCAAGCCACAACCCAAAACTTGCCACAAACTAAGACCAAACTATTTTGATATTCCCCTCTTCAGCTTTAATTGAAAGCTCAGTAGTTGTTTTCCTTTAATTTCATCTCTAATAAGCTTTTCCAACATTTCCTTGTTATTGACAATCCTCTGTCTTCAGTTGCTTGTTTTCTCTTTCAATACATAAGAGGTTCGGAAGGAAATTCCCTGTTCAATGGCATCATTTTAGGATCGAACCCAGAGTCAGTAGCTAGCTGTAACACCTCAATAATTTCCTTTTTTTCTGTGAAAATATTTATTGAAAGATACGGAGAACTATTGACATGTTATCGCCACGTGTGAAAACGTTTTGGCGCTTATTCAGAATATGCAGGAGAAAATCCGACTAAACTAAAATAACCAAAACTTTTTAGGAAATCCATCAAAGAATTTAAAACCGTACAGTTTGGAACCAGGCTTTATTAAAAATCAAGGATACATATTTTGGCACTCACGAAATTGGAAAAACTATTTTTAAATCAATTTAATACTAAATTTTTTTAGACGAAATTAACACAGTCCAAGAGTTAACTCGACCTGCCTTAACAAACGTTGCAAATGCACATGTATAGCATCAAAACCTGCACAATCTTGTGAAAGTCTGCTCCCATAATTTCAAATGAAATAAGGATCATCACAGGTCCAAAAGAAGAAATTTGTGGAATACAGCAAACAGCAAAAACACGCAATCAGCAAGCTGGTACATACACATACCGAAGAACGAGAAAAAAAAAACGGACAACATCTCCCTAAAAACTGGACAATACCGAGTTATCGACATCTGTTTTAGAAATAAAAGGAAAATCAATTGTGGTGTTCATACACTTAACACTACTATACCTAATACATGATTTTCAACTCAGACCAAAATCATCAATTATATTGCATATAGCTGCTCACAGACAACACAATCTCAAAAATCCTCGACTGCTTCTGTTAAATTAGATTGTACCTGCAAAATGATTACTCGACTCCAAATATAGCCATACATTTTTTCATTAATTTGTTAGATATGAGCAACAGACAAGGCTGTTCAAAACATGTTCACATTAAAAGGAAAAAAACAATCAACAACCCCAAGACAAATCAGTGTCTCAGACACAAGTTGTCACAGAACATGCCTTCCCGTGAAGAACATCAAAACCGTAAACAGATGGCGAACGGAGCGCGACTCGCGTCACATAGTTAGATTGAGATCTGCAAATACCCAATTTGGATAAATCCTTTATAAAATGTGAGAGAGACGGGTTGATCAACGGTCTCTGAAGGAAGCGAATATAGTCGCACCCCAACCTGATTTTGTCAATACTCAACGTGCACACAGTCCGGAGTTTTATTGCTCATTAGTGTTATAGTTTAGCTGTTAATTATTGAAAGTTTCAGTACGACCACAAGCAAGACCACAAACACTACCAATTATTTTTCAGCTACAAATATTCTTAGTTAAGGAAGCTGTTTGGACAGCCAACTAACCTCGTCATTAGATTCAACTCTTCTCCCTTTACTCAATTCACAATTAGTCATGAAACGAGTAATAAAATTTCCTCATGAGCAAGATACGACTTAACTTCACTTAAATTTCATCCTTGTTCATTATAGACAACCCCTTTTTAAAAAAATGAAAAAGGCAAGTTTTTATAAATTTGTGACTCCACTTAAACCATAACGGCAAACAACTATTATAGACATAGACTAATTTATCCTCATATCAAACCTCATGAACAAACAAATTCCTCAATATTCACAGTTTCTCAATTATCGATCCAATACACAAATATATGACTTATCGTGCTCAAACAATTCAAGGAAACTATACTTATATCGTCAGGATTATCGCAGTAGTAAGTATTGAAAAGAAAAATCAGCTATGTGTTTTTCACTAGTTCAACAATACTTCAAGGAGAATTCCTCTACACCAATAGAAATCAATTATTATTGATTCCTAACACAAAATGTAAAGCAATCATATCTTGAAAACCAATAAACTTTTAAAAAAACATTTCGAACATGTTTTAAAGATTAGCTTTCAACTGCTTATACAATCAGCTATGGAGGGTCAATTTATTTTTTTTTAAAAATTGGGAAAAACCATAATTTTAAATGGTAAAGATCACTTTGAATATGTTTAATAATTCGAAATATCATAATAGACTTGTATTTTCGTGCCAAATATTTTATCAATTTTAATAGACAAACATATTTTGTATCGAAAATTGTCATCTGATATAATACATTTATTAAATACTAAACTATACGAAATTTATGAAACTTTTCTAAGAGTGTATAATTGTATACACAATAATTTCACACAAATTTTTCGTAAATTATAGATGAACGACACATAAGTAAAAATCAAAAATCGAATCAGATTTACGAAAAACAGTCCATTTCGAAACTGAATTTATTAAATCATATAAATCTGCTTCAAAATCTGAAAATTTTACACAAGGTGTATAATATCATTAGATCACTAGACAAAAATTTCGTAAATTATTAACAACAGAAAAATAATGAAAAATCAAAAACGAACCTGAACTACGTAGAGCCTGAAAAGCCTGCTCGGAAAAACAGAATCTTGATTTTTAAATAGTAAACATGCTTTGAAAATTCTGAAAATTTTACACAAATTGCAATTATTAGATGAACATTCTTTCGACAAGAGTTTTTGTATTTTATTGAAAGCGAAAAATAAAATAAAAACCGAATATAAACTGGACAGATTAATCAAAACGTGAAAACCTAATTTTTGCAATTCAATAAATTCTGAAAATTCCAATTAAAAATCACTCAACACTTCATACTTTATAATTTTTAGCAGATTATACTCAAAATTAATATAAATAATTTGGAGTATAAATATTGGCAAGGTTTTAAAACAAGAATTAAAACTCTACTAACAAAGAACGGAAAGAGGGGAGAGAGGACGAAGGTGGCCGGTGGTGGCGGAGACTGGCGATGAGCACGGCGGTGATGCAGCAAGCCAACAGTCACCTCTCCTCTTCTCTCTGTCGTTCTTTTTTTTGTTTGACGTAAGTGGTTGATAGGTTTAAAAACCCTTTTTCTGATTTAAGTATAGTGGCAGGTTTAATTTTTAAATATCTTTTTTTTTTTTAGAAATTTTGGATAAAAGAGAAAGGTAAATTTCTATCATAAATTATTGATCCTTTTTATCAACAAATATAATTTTAAATGAAAATAATGGTATTATAATAAATATATATCTTTTTAATAAGAATAATAGTAATATAATTTATAAGGAAGTATATTAATAAATTTTTTGAACATTACGGGGGATTAATATTAACGCTCTTAAAAGAAGTTTCGTCCCGAAACTTGGTCCCAATCCAAATCTTCACAAAATCCATAAGGATAATTGTATTGCTGTAAAACTACTTTGTGTTATAAAATAATACTCCACTAACCATACTGACCGCGATTTTAACACACTTTTGTAGTATGTGCTCCAAAATAAAAACATGCTCTACTATAAAGCGAAGTTAAGGTCAATCGAATAATAATTGACAAACAGGCACAGAAGGGAAAACTGTAAGGCTGTAAATAAACAAAACAGGGGCAAAAAGGCGAAATCATATGCATTCTAAAACCACCTTAAAAGAAAAGAGTTACGTCTTAGAGAATCAAAAATAAAAACTCACCCAACAAACTCAAGGTACTTCCTTCCAGGTTTTCTTTGTTGCTGACGATACTTTCGGTCCCGCGGAGATTAGTAAGACCTTACTTGACCTCGAAAATTGTTGGAATGTCTCCATTCTGTGAAGTCATATGGGGTAAAGGAAATACCGATCAATTGTTTGTCCACTCTAACGATGTACAGGTAATTCCCAGATTCAGCCATCGTGTTGTGTGTCGTGTGCTAGTGCGGGTTTACCTATGTCCTACTTGGCGAGGTGGTCAGAGAAAAGAGAAGACGTCAGTTATCTCTCGTTCTTTTCATGTTCGCCTAAGTAAACTTCCGTTAAGGGGTACTTAATTTATCTTAGAAGAGAGGTCTTTGTTCAATCTCACACCAATTTATTTAATGAACACTTTATCTGCTTTAAATATTTGACTTCATCCTCGGTTAATTTTAATCTCTTTTAGCACAATTTCTTCATTGATTCTTATCTCATGGCAAAATTCCACATAACATTGATTTGTTCCCTAATTACAGTCAAGTATCGGATGGCTTTATTGATAGTATACCAC
The DNA here is from genome assembly GCA_008642245.1 of Bassia scoparia. Classification (NCBI taxonomy): domain Eukaryota; kingdom Viridiplantae; phylum Streptophyta; class Magnoliopsida; order Caryophyllales; family Amaranthaceae; genus Bassia; species Bassia scoparia. Next base: position 37,239 of record SNQN01005012.1, on the reverse strand, counting down.
ATATGACTTCCGTATGTAGGAACACAACGCTAAACATGATTTGTATGCATGACAACTCATGTCTCAATCTTTAGTATCTTACTGGCGGGATAATGCTCAGCACTGAGTGTGCAGTTGTGGGCAGCTTCTGGATAAAGGGTTTGGAAAGCTGACTTACAACTTCCATCCTACTTAAATCTGAGTGTCATTTTTCAACAAATGGTTATACGGGTCCCGAATTTTCAGAAATCCTTCTCGACATAAATTAGTACGTCGAGTCACACGGCTAATTACCATATAACGCTAGAAACCACATCAAACGTCAGTCAAAATTTTTTTAGGCATGTGGTGCGAGCTCTACTAACTTCCATAACGTTTACAGAATACATTCAGAACACAGCTCCATAGAAATATAATATCGCCGAAAAAACACACCTCGTACCACCAAGTCTCACAATTGAATAAATTTAGCAAACAATTTTATGGAGTATCGGAAGGGTCCTCTAGGACAGTCGCTCGCGTTTTAAGCATGTTTCTCCTCATATCCTCGCGAATATACAAAATATCCTTAATACAACAAACATAAACTTGTCTAGGTACTCATGAAACACTCGGTTATTAGGTCCGTAAAACTTCAGTGCAACTAATTAACCCAAAAGGCATGACCATAAACTCACAGTGTCCTAACGTGTCTAGGACACTAAAATCCAAAAGAAATTCGTTTATTCTAAATAAGATCTCGAAATTTCCTCAAAGTTCAATACTTTATATTACCTTCACTAGTCGTACTTACTCTTTAATGCAACTCGTCGTTACTAAAGAACGCTTCTTTCACTTTTCACTACACAATATTTTGGCCGTGGGCACAAATAGCAGGGAACACACCTTCGGTTACGAATAAACTCCAACAAACAAAGGTAGAGAAAAGATTGAACTTGACATTCAAAACCTCTCACTTCCATCCTTCAATCCCAAACCAATTATTCATGGTAATAAAATTCTAATGTTCATCAAATGAAATATAATTATTCTTTTCAAGTGTTTAACACAACCACAAGACTTTTATCCCGTAAATAAAAAAAAAAAGTTTGGAATAGTGAGATTTGCATAACGTACGCTTTCGGCAACCTCCAAGAAAGTCAAGGTTACTATATAAAACGGAAACATGCTCTGAATAATGACAGTAATGAAACTTAAAATACAGTGGAATCACTTACCACACTATGTTAACGTAACGATAAAACGAATTGAATCTTTCAATGCAATGACTTGTTAAACTCGACTGGTTTACTACAAGAAACTCACGAACTTTGCCAACCTGCATAATACAATAAAGATAATAACTATTTAGCACAATATTACTAAAGAGAATAGCTTTCAAGGAAAAAATAAACAGTCTCGATCTGTTGAGCAAAAAATTACAACAATAAATCCTTATAATATACAAAGATCCCAAATTTTCAAACGTTCTTAGCCAATCATTGTTGAAACTTTCAGTCATTTTTTTTTTTTTTTTCAAATCATCCATACTTTGACGTAATTTCTCAATAAGTTTCATCTCTTAGCTTAATTCACAGCCAACTCTTTGAATTATAATCCTATCAAATACAAACACAATAAATAGACGATCACTAAAGTCAGGATAATGGAAGTCCTTATACTCATACACGGACAACCTTAAGATAGACTCAACAAATCTTATTAAATTGATAATAACATCTTTTTCTTGATAATCAAGCCATTTCGCAATGTTTTGTATAATGCTCTTTCGGTCAATATACCTAGGCTTGGTCAATGAGTATTTAAATACAACAATTAAGTTTAGCTACATAAAATTCCATACTTTTCAAGACCAAAGAACAATAGCCAACTGTTACGGGCTACAAAGCAAACATCATGGTGCCAGCCACTTTTTGGGAAAAAATAAAAGGATCAAACAATTGTTCATTTATCCAGCTATGAATGATCATTATCGATCTTCCCCTTACTACGCGCCAAGTACTAAATAATACGGTTAACATCAGTCTCATGCCCGAGTTTCAATTATATAATAGATTCATTACATCACATAATATGCTGATCAATAAGACTGCGGTTTTCAATAATAGTAACTCAATAGTGGCCACAAGTTTCCAAAAATAGTCATATTACAGTCGATTCATATTAGTAGATCAATAAGCGAAGTACCCAGCATTAGCTCGCTACAAATATATTATAAGTATCAAGCCATACACAACTTTCAAATTTATAGGTTTTAAGTAATCTTACTAAATAATTACCATTAAACCTATTAAACGATAATAGTATATCTTCGTATTAAAAGAAGTCTCACAACAAAGGTTCAAATAAGTAAAAATATCACTCGTCACTTGTTTTATAATGTACGTAATCACTCAACCAAAATAGCAATCGAAAGAATATTGATGCAATGAAGGCGGGCAGCTTGAAGATTTTTTTTTTTTTTTAAGAAAAATAATTCAACGTGTTTGCTATCTTCAGGTCGGCAAAAGAATTGTAAAACCAAAACATAATTATACAAATGCCATTTTTCTAAAAAGGAAACAAAAACAATTTTTTTTTTAAGATCGAAATTATTTACCTTAGAAGCTATTTTGAAAATTTGAATATTTAAGACGACTTTGCAAATACTAGCTATCGTGAAAATTTTGTTTTGTAAACTTTGGAACACGAAGAGATTTTTAGCCTTGGTAGCGAGAGTTTATATTGCGAAATGGTGGTGTTAAAAAAAAATTATCACGTCATACTCCCCTTAAATGAGTTAGTCCTCGGAAACTTGAAGAATCGTGATAAAAAAAAATGTTCTGTTAAAGGAAAAACATATCATTCATCGGATCCTACTCTTCAACCAAGAAAAACAAGCAAGTAATATTCATGTCCAACATTTTAGCATACGGAATTTGGAGTTAGATTTAAGCATAACGTAACGACGCCACAACCATAAGGAAAATCAAAATTAATGACAGAGCGCGCCTTACCTAGACTACCCAATCTCACTTAATTAGTCAAAGAAAAGAAGAACTCGAAAATACGTCGTTGTACTATATATATATATATATATATATATATATATATAATATAATATATATATATAATGATAATTAATATATAGTATATATATATTATATATTATATATATATGATATATATTATAGTATATTTGTTAAGTGATGTTTCAAGTATAAACATTTGAATAAAACAAAACTTCCGGTTATGAAAAAGAAAAGAAGAAATTTCTGGCTTTTAAACTGATCATTTTGTACACCACATAATTCCTTTTTTTTTGTGAAATTTTAATTGAAGATACGGAGACCTATTACATGTTATCGCACGTGTGACGTTTTTGGCTTATTCGAATTTGCATGCGGAAATGACTAAACTAAATACAAACTTTTAGGCCAATCATAAGAAATTTAACCGTAAAGTTGGAACCAGCTTTGGGCCCTTTATTAAAATCAAAGGATAAATATTTTTGGCAATCTCACGAAACTTGAAAACTATTTTATCCAATTAAAAATACTAAAATTTTAGAGAACATTAACCACAGTCCAAGAGTATACTCACACTTCTCCATTTAACCCAAACGTATGCAAATGCACATGTAATAAGCCATCAACAACTGCACAATCTTGTGAAAAGTCTGCTCCCAATAATTTCCAAATGAATAAGGATCATCAAGGTCCCCAAAAGGAAAAATTGTGGGACAATACACAAAAACAAAAATCACAGCAATTCAGCCAAAAGCTGAGTACATACACATACGAGACGAGAAAAAAACGGAACAACATTCCCCTAAAAAGCTGGAATAGCGAGTTTACGACATTGTTTTAGAAATAAAGAAAACTCAATTGTGGTGGTTTCATTCAACCACTTAACATACTTATACCTATACCACTGAAATCCCAACTCAGACAAAATCATCATATACATATTGCATATAGTGCCAGACAATCTCAAAATCCTCAACTGCTTCTGTTAATTAGATGTGTACTGCAAATGATTCTGATCAATATAGACTCAATATTTTAATTTCATTTACATTTGTTAGATATGAGCCAACAGACAAGGCTGTCCAAACCCATGTTTACAATTTAGGAACATAACCAGAATCAAGTGTCATAGACCAAGTTGTCACAGAACATGCTCGTCGAAAGCATCAAAAACCAGTAACAGATGGCGAACGGGCGCGCTCGTCACGCATAGTAGATGAGATCTCAAACTAACCCAATTTGGATAAAAATCCTTTATAAATTGTGAAGAGAGACGCGTTGATCAAACGGCTTCTGAAGGAAGCGAATATAGTCGCAACCCACCTGATTGTCAATACTCTAGGACGTGCACAAGTCCGGGAGTTTTATTGCTCATTCGTCGTTAATTTTAGCTGTAATTATTTGGAAAGTTATAAGAACCCACAAGGCAAGACACAAAACACATACAATTATTTTAGCACAAATCATTCTTTAGTTAAAGAAACCTGTTGGTGCGGCAACTACCTCGTATTAAGACTTCAAACTTTTTTACTCAATTCACACATTAAGTCATGACGAGTAAATAAAATTTTCCTCTGTCATGAAGCAAGATACACTTAATTCATTAATTCTCTTGTATTATAAACAACCTCATGAAGAAGTTTACTTGACTCATTAACCATCAAACAGGCAAACAACTTATTTAATAGACAATAGACTAATCTCTCCTCATTATCAAAACTCATGAACAAACAAAATTTCCTCAATATTCCACAGTTTCTGAATTATCGTCCAATACTACATATATGACTTATTGTGACTCCAAAATTCCAAGGAACATCTATTATAACGTCAAGGATATTCGCCAATGTGTACGTACTTGAAAAGAAAACATCCCGGTATGTGTTTTTGTCACTTCACAAGTAATTCAATGGAGAATTCTTCTACACAAATAGAAATCATTATTATTGCATTCTAAACAAATTAGCAATACATATTCCTTGAAACACCATAACTTTTAAAAAACAATTGAGCCATGTTTTAAAAAGATTAGCTTAACGCTTATACAAATCAGTCGATTCATTTATTTCTTTAAAACATTAAAACATAATTTTTTATAATGGTTAAAATCATTTGAATATTTTAATAAATTCTGAAATATCATAATAAACTTGGTATTTTCGTGCCAATATTTTAAAATCAACTTTTAATAACAAAACAGATTTGTAATGAAATTAGTCAATCTGATATAATAATTTATTAAAATACTAAACTATACGAAATTTATGAAGACTTTCTACAGAGTGTATAATTGTATACACATATCTCAGTACAAAGTTTCGTACTTAGTAGATGAACAAAAATAGTAACATAAAATCGAATTACGAATAGGATTACGAGAAACAGTCCATTCGACAATGAATTTAATTAAAATCTTAAATTGCTTCAAATTCTGAAAATTTTAACAAGGTGTATAATATATGATAGAGTCAGTAGAACAATTTCGTAAATTATTAAACACAACAAAAAATATGAAAATCAAAACCATGAACTGAAACTGAAACTGTCGATTTCAAAAACGATTTTTAGTTTTTAAAATAGGTAAACATGCTTTGAAAATTTGAAATTTTACACGATGCATATTTAGTATGACCAATTATGCGCCAAGTTTTGTACATTTTATGAAAAGCAGAAAATAATAAAATGAATACTAAAACTGGACAGTTAATCACAACAGTGAAAAACTATTTTTGCAATTCAATAATCTGAAAATTCCCAATTAAAAATCACATCACACACTCATAAACTTTATATTTTTTAGGCGAGATTATATCAAAACATTAATATATAAATCAATTGGGAGTATACAAAAATTGCAAGGTTTAAAACAGAATTAAAACTCTATAACAAAGAAGGAAGAGGGAGAGAGGAACGAATGGTGGCGGTTGGTGGCGGAGACTGGAGATCGACCACGGTGATTGGCATCAAGCAAAGTCACATCTCACTCTTCCTCTGTCGTTCTTTTTTTTTGTTTTGAAACGTAAGAAGTGGATTGATAGGTTTTAAACCCTTTTTCTGATTTAAGTATACTGCAGGTATTAATTTTAAAAATATCTCTTTTTTTTTTTAGAAATTTTGGATAAAGAAAAGATAAACTTTATATAAATTAAATTTAAATTATCATATCTTGAAGTTTTCCAACATTATTATATTAAGACAACTAATGGTTTTCAATAATCATATATTTTCTTAGACAAATAGAAATCGTTTCCATAGGAATAATACTAAATTTTGGTCGACCAAGTCTACGGGTTAGCTGCTATGCTAATTCATCATCTCATCCCTGGTTTCTTCAATTTACATTTCTTGAACTCCTGCCTGGGTTCTTCTCAGTCCACGAAACAAATTCCCCTACTGGGATGCCACAATAGCATAAACCACGAGGTGTGCTGCACTTCCATGGTAATCACTACCTTGACATCTCTGAAATAAATAAAAACAAGTCAATCAATCAACAAATAGGTGGTAAAATTCAATCAACAATTAGGGTTCATAAACATTCAACTTTAAACAAAGAAAAAATCGAAATTTAAAAAAAATTAGCCGCCTAAATTGAGGAAATCGAAAATTAAGGAAAAAAAAAATGGAGGAAGAACTCACTGTTTCGAAGAAAGGATGAAAAAATGGAAGACGAGCTGCAACAAAATGAAGTTTAAAGGAAATAGATTAAAATGATTTGAATGAATAAGAGTGGGAAAAAGGATTAGATGGAGTGCAAATAGGAGTAGAAGGTAGAAAATAAGGAAAATAGAGGGTCACGTGCGTTGCACGTGATATTTATGAAGTTTTGGTGGTGGTCAACGCCGGAAACAACCATATGGCACTGGTCAACAAAAGGAAGGGTAGTTAGTGGCAGTTCTGGACAAATTTTTTTTTTAGTGGGAGTTTCTCGCAAAGGTGTCCATTATAGTGGCACTTGTGGACAAATTTTCCTAATTTTTATTTACTTTTTAATAACCATCATTTGGTATGACAAATTTTTTTAATAGAAAACTGCTATTTCAAATGACAGTTTTTAGTTTTTTGAAAACCGCCATTTGAAATGGTGATTTCCCTATTGTATTATGGCACTACTAGGACTATAAGAACATGATGTATACGATCGTTTTAGAAATTTATACCCCCCCGTTTCAATTTGTTGTTTACGTTTGTAGAATTGCAGGTCAATTAAGGGAAATTAGTACTTGGATAAATTATGTTAGTATTACTTGGAAGTTGTATTATTCTTTTATTTCGTAATTTGTTTGAGATGTGTACAATAAAATTACAGTAAATCTTAAAAATGAGAGGATGAGATAAGTTTGGACGGAAAATCAAGAATGATGAGTAAATAAGTAGGGGGTAATATTAATTATTTTAGGGGTAAAAGTAACATTAATGGGTAAAAAAGTAAAGTATGAAAAAGAAATGTAAAGAATAAAAGGGAACACCAAAAAAGGAAACGTAAAAAACAAACTGAAACAGAGGGAGTATAAAACTAATACTTCCTCCATTTTTTTAATGACAACAAATGAATTTTCACGTATTTTAAGGAAGAAATTTAATAATGTAAACGAGCAAATCAATCAAAGAAAATTTAACACAATGAAGTTATAATCGCATTCTTCATTGTGTTAAAATAACTTTGAAAAATTTGCTCGTTTACATTGTTAAATCTCTTCCTTGAAATACGTGAGAATACTTTTGTTGCCACTAAAAAGAAACGAAGGAAGTATTCAATTAGAAAATCAAATGTAGGTAGTAGGGTACAGTTCCAAACTAATAACGGCTGGCAATTATTATGATTTTCAAATATTCGATTTAGCCAGTATTTTTTTAATTTTTTTTTGTAATTGAATCTTCGAGCAAAGAGATTAAATTGAATGGTTTTAATCAGTTGATTAGTTACATTTACATATGCATATTAATATTGCAATACATAGTAATTTTATAATACAATTTTAATTATTGGTTATGTATAGGTTTGATTAAAGAATTCTAGTATCTATTTAATTAAATATTACTTTTCAAAATAATAATATATTAATTGATTCATGGGTATAATATAGTCAATGTAATAATCTATTTTTATTTGAATTTTTCTTGCTAATTAATTAAACTTTCTTTATTAAATTCACCATAATAAAATAGTCAAAGTATTTTTAACGCATATACCTTTATTATATTTTTAGTTGGCAAGTAAGAAAAATAGAATAAATAGATTCATATTTTTAAACTAAGGATATTTAAGTCTTATATATCAATAATGGTGTTCTTTTTCTATTATACTAGTCTAATTTGCACGCGATGCGTGCATGTTTTTTGTTTTTTCCGCTGCGATTATTTTTTGTTTTTTTGCCTAACACTAAATTTCAATCATTAAAAACATAAATAATTTGATAATGTACTTATTAAGTAAAAAAATAAAAATTAACACCATACATAATGACAAAACAAATAATAATTTATAAATAACGCAAAATGAATAGAAATTGACAGAAAACAAATTAAAATACAAAATTAAAAATTTTTAACAAATTACAATAATACTTCTAAAACTTATAAACAATAACATTCGAAAATTGAAAAAAAAAATATAAAAAGCCACAAATAGGATACATTAGAATTAGAAGAAAAAGAGATGAATTTGTTTGTTGGTAAAATAGAAGAGAACGCCCAAGTATTTTACTCATCAAGAGAAATTTATGTTTTTAATAATAAAAATAATTTTTATATTGTTATAGTAACAGTAATTGATTGACATATAATTGACATATTTAATAAAAAAAAAGAAGAAATTAATTATGTGATTGACTTAGTGTATTTAGGATTGAATGTATTGATTGATGATGATTTAAAGGAAATTTTTAATTGAATATTTGTATTTAGAAATTTAAAACAATGAATTGATGAGTTGATTGAGCAATTGAATTAATTAAGGACTTCCATTTTTAAACTAATTGAAAAATGTAAATTTAATTGATGAATCAACTAAGGTTTGATTGATAGGTAATTTCATGAATAAATATAAATTAGGAAGGAGTGTAGAAATTTTAATAAATTATTTTTGTTAAGAAGCTAAGGTAGGGGTAAAAAAGTATTTTTATAGGGGGACACCATAGCTCCCCCTTGGCTTATATAATAGAGATAAAAGAAGGGGGAGGTGGCGGCGGTGGTGGTGTCCACCTAAATTTATCCCTCTACGCTTACTAACCCTTCTTTAATCTTTATTTTAGTTAAGTTAATTTGAATATATTATTATAATCAACAATTGAGATTACACTACTACCCTTATTAATCTTTCTCCATTATTTTTTTGAGTGAAGTTATTTTAGTACTTCATCCGTTTCTAAATGTTCTACGGAGTACCCATTTTAGTTTAACAAGCATGTCAATGCACGTTTTGTTTTGACTATATCTTCAACTATACATTACCAAAAATTATATATTCTTGTAGTACTCATCGAGACGAATCAAACTAGATCCCACATGACTATATTTTGACTTATATGTTAGAAATCTTTTGAAGATTCTTTCATGTTGTGAATAGTGTCAAGATATCAAATGTATACAACATTTAAGAATGGGGGAGTATATTGGATGTATTATAATTGCATGAGACTAAACTTATTAATTGCCGATCTAAAAGCATTCAAATTGTTTATTCTCTTTTGATAGTAAATACTCTCTTTGTTCATTGGTATATTAAATTGTCGCACTAAAAAAGTTACCGTACACATCGCGTGCATAAAAAACTAGTGTCAATTAAGGGGGGACACCATCCTTCCCCCTCCCTCCTTTCCATTTTTCACTCTTTGAGTGCTGACAATTATTTTTCACCGTTTGGGTACTAATATGCTTTTCCAATAAGTTAATCAACCTCTAACTCAGCTTTAACCATACTTAATTTCTAATCTTGAAAAAAATTTAGCATTAAAATATACTAAAAGTACTTAGAGATTTCCTAAAAAAATCAAAAACGTAATATCATGCTTAGCACCATTCAATGGCGCAAATTCACAGCACCATAAAACCTTAAAATAATTGTACTCAAACCCAAATTGAAAAATCTGTAGTCAATATCACATCTAAAAATAATTGTATTTCAACCCAAATTGAAAAATACTTTTCGAATAAAAAATCTTCCTGCAGCATTATGGTTGATGAAGGACCCCATGCTGGGTATTAACAGATGTGCTAACTTGTGATCCATTTTGATCAAAACATATAAATTAATTAATAGCACATATAAATTACCAACAAGTACACACAATGATTTTAACCCTCAATTCAGATAAACAAAAAGTGTGACTACGATTCTGTCAAAACTCAAATAATCAAACCCTAACTTAGAAGATTAATCAATTAAGAGAAGAAAATTAACAAGTAGAACTATATGCACATATCTTTCTTGAAGCACCAAAATCTCCAAAATAATTTTGAAATAAGAGTAGAGGAGCAATGGTAGGATGCTAGATGATTGAAGATATATGGAGTTCTTATATATACATAACCGTGCAAATAAACGGCGCGCAGCACAGGGGCATTTTTCGTCCAATTCGCGTGTTGCTTTTAATATTGGTAAAACAGTGTATGTTAGGTTGATTGTGGGGCCCTATATTTTTTGATCAACGCTTTCTTATTTTTCATCTTCCCACCATATATTTTAAAATTTTCATTGTCATTGGAAACCGTTCCATTTTCTTCAATGACCCATCTAGAAACATCACTCCACTCTCTCTCTCTCTCTCGTCTGTCTTCATCCTCTTTTTTTCGATAGCTCTCCTCTTTTTCTACCCAAATTCATTCAACAAAATTTTATTATTTCTTGAATTGGGTATTTAAATTACTCCCAAAAATTTATTTTTCGGTTGGAAGTAGACTCCTTTGTCGTCTGGATACGAGCGATTTTTGGGGTTGTTAGGTTAGGGTTTCACTCGTCGAATTGGGCTTCGTTTCGTCGGAGTTAGGGGTCGTTGTTTTTGGTCGGAATTGTTGGATTTTGAGGTATGATTCTTCCTAAAATTATAGTTTTCGACTGGTTGTTTGCTTTTCAATTTTTGTTTACTCAGTTGTTTCGTTTTGGTGATATGCGTTGTTGTTGTTGGTGTTTGATAGGAAAAAAAAATCAGATTTGGTTGGTTTGGTTTGGTTTTGTAAAGTTTGGTGTTTGATATTTCTCCCCTGTTTCTTTTTTTTTTTGCATGTTTTTCACTTGTGTTGAATGTCTAGATTTACTGTGTTGTTGTTTTTATGTTGTTAGTTGTGTTGAATTTATATTTTGTTTGATGGTTCTTTTATCTTTTGATGTTGATAAATTATCATAGTGTTGATGTTATAATTTTGCTAAATTCATTCTGATTTTTGTGTTGAAGTTATAATTTTGCTAAATTCATTCTGATTTTTTGAATGAGATTCAGTCAAAAAGTTTGTCTTATGGAGTTGGGGTTTTTCTGGTTACTATGAATTCCTACAGATTCTGGTTTTATTTATTAATTATTTTTAATTTTTTGTTATTTTTAAATTTTGGGAATAGGGAATTTCAGTGTAATCGAAGAAGTGTTGTTAGATTTTACATGTAATCGAAGCAGTGAGGTGTGAGTTGTTGGTCTGTGTTTGAATTTTTTTTATTTTCCTTTCTTCGAACTAGAATTTCAATTGTTAATTGATCGTATTTTGTCGTTTATTTGTTCAAAGCATTGTATTAATGGTGATTGTTTGAATATTTTATTTTAAACATGTTTTTTGCGGAAGAAGAATTACTATTTTTAATTGCTTGAGTTGTTCGACTTTATATTATTCCAATCATTGGTGGGTTGTTATTGGTATAATTTCTTATAAGTGGGTTTGTCGTTTTTATTGGAAGCATTGGATTGATGGTGCTTGTTATTGGATGCTGATTTGTCGGAGTAACCTTTTGTATTGTCATTTGCCATATTTGTCATATCTGTTAGTTCTGTAGACTTATCTGATTTCTGATCCACATGAGAGCATTGTCCGTTTAGTTAATGGTATTTGCTGAAGTTTGTTTTTTGTTGAATGTTGGTTACTCTGGTTGTTTTTATCAGCTTAGTGGTCTATTTATTTGGTTAACCTTGTGTTTTGTCGGATATTGGTTAGGTTAGTATGGGTGTTCTTATTAACTTATTGCTTTTATTTATGTCTTGTGGAGTAGTATTTATTTTGTTGTTGGATGACATTTACGAGTATGTTCGTTATGATTTGAATGCGATGATTTGTACCATGATGTATGTATACTGATTTATGAACACTATGCTTATTGCTTTCTTATACTCATTTTGATTATGCACCGCGATGTATGTATAAGWAGTCTAGTTGCAAGGCTTCTTTTAGACGTCAACTGTATTTCAAATCATGTAGTTCGTTTCTTTCATTAATTTTGAATTTGTTGCCCTTTTTATGTTTATTTTTCTCGATGACGGCATATGACCAAGCATTTGTTTGTTTGTGGTTGCGTACTTTAATTTATGTCGTAGTGTAAACAATAATTTGTGGAACCCATTTTGTTTTGTGGGCTTTTGTTTGCATGCCATGTCCAATTATTAATTTGTTTCCCCATTTCACTGATAAATGGTATTTCCCATGTACTTAGTTCCATTGTGTTTTTCGCCTTCATGGATCGTTGTTTTAGATGGCCCCTCCTCGGAGTAAGGGACGACGTTCGAATTGGGGGGTGAGCTTGTTGGGCTATTTTTTTAGCTGCCTGTTTGTTTTGTATTTGTTTTTAAAATGTCATCTCATGTTGCTGTTTTTGCAAGTTCGCTAAACTTGTACCCGATGATGCTGTCGAGGGATCTGTTTCTAAAGGTCCAGCACGTGCAAAGAAGAGGAAGGTAATTTTTATCGGGGTTCTTACTCGAAGCATGATTTTCTTTTTCCGTAGTTATTTTATGTTCCTGTATTTTTCTCATCATTGAATTTTGTATCTTCTACATTTAGGCTGCAGATGTCGATGAAGAAGAAGTGAAAGTCGTCGAAGTCACTTCGGTTGTTGTTCTGGTAATTCTTTTTGTTACACATGAACATTGTTGATCCTGTGAGAGTTTTTTTGTGTCGATGTATTTAGTAAGTAATTTGTCATTCCGCTGTGCAATGTAATTCATTATTTTGACGTTAATCGTACGTGTAGTTGTAGTCTTGTAATGTGTTGTTAGTGTTCAAGTTTAGTTCTTTATTAATTCCGTAAGTTGCACTAATTATTATATTACCATTGAAACAAATGCAATGACCTAACATTTGCACTTGTGTTTGATTAAAATGTGCATGCCAATACGATTAGGACGAGTAATTTGGTGTATTGTTGAGCAAAAGTTTCAAAAACAGCAAGCTATTCATACCACTTTAACTATTCTATTATGCTAAGGGTCACTTTCATTTTATTTATTTAAATTCTAATAGGTAGTTTGATTAGCAATGCTAACTTATAAGCCGTTTAGTTATTCCTTTGAGTAGTTTATCAACTTACGCAACCTTATCTTTTCCTTAATTAATCATATCAGAATAATGCTAAATTCCTTCCTTTATTTGCAACATGCACGCATAAGCTTTTGTCTTGTGATTAAGGTATTGGATTATTATTTTAGTTACATGTTGTATAGCTATAATTGAAAATATGGTTACTGAAGGCCTATGATGCAGTCCAACGCTGCCGTATTAGATTGTTGTGCTTTAATGTCATTTTTTAGGGTTATCTCTTTAGAATTTTTGGGAAGACGAACAAGAAATAGAAGATKACAAGTCGTTTGTTTTTTAGTGTTTTTGTTAGTTGATGTTGTAAATTTTCCATAGAATATTTTATTAAGTAAAATATGTTATAAATATGAATGTCCTAATTGTTTTCTCTTTTTGGTGTGATTTTTCCTTTAGGGTAAGACCTGGACAAAGGGTGGTGAGGTGAAGAGTAAAGGAGAGGTTATCGCAACCCGGGTCGCCCGTGGTAATCAGYCGCATGTGAACTGCAGGGTTGAGAATTTTGGTAGGCTGGTTTCGCGCTTTAAAAGTCGGAAGAGACGTTGGGTGAAGGAGATGGGTTTCTATGACTTGTTATGGCTGGTTGACAAGAAGTTGCCCCGTCAGTTGTGTTACTGGCTCATGACCAAGTTAGACCCAGTTAAGAAGCGATTAGTTTTCTCAGAGGACAAGATATTTCCGATAAATAAGAACCAAGTGAAAGTGGGTCTTGGGAATTCCAGCTGGACCTAATAGGTTTCCAACAAGCATTGTAGCCATGACACTTGCGATGAAGGAACAAGTTGCCAAATTTGGTAAGAAGTATGTTGTTATATCCAAGGAGACCCGAACTAAGTACCTTGACAGGGAGGGGATGATGAAGGTGCTTGAGGCTGAGGACATACGGGAGGATCAGGAGGATGAGTTCAAGGAAGCTTTCCTGGCGGTGGTGTTGACTGATGTTCTTTGTCCTACCACTGCTCCAAGAATGAGTAGTGAGTTGCTACCTGCTTTGACTGTGGCAAGCACAGCTCCGTCTTATGATTGGTGCAGTTATGTTTTAGACAAGCTTTTTGCTAGTTGTTATAGTTTTGCAACTAAATTCTATGATACTGGGCTTGGTATTGGTTGCGGGGGCTGCACTTATTTCTTAGTTGTAAGCGTTTTTTACCTTTTGTTTGGTTTGATACCTTTGTATTTTGTTTTGTTTTTTTATTACCTATAGATTGATTTATGTCATTTATTTTGGATGCAGTTGTTTTACCTTGATCGTATTGACCGTAGCCCGGTTCGGTGGGGTGATAGGCCGAGAGTGAAAGTCTGGAYGATGGAGGAAATTGGCGACGCCGAAAGAGCAGATAGGTTTGGTGTGGGTGGAGACTTTGGAAAGCTTGGAGTAATTCAATTCGAAGTTTTATTTTTGATTTTGTTGTTGTTGTTGTTGATGTATAAGTTGTCTTCAATTTAGTATTATTCCGTTGTAGTTGTTGCAATTTTCTATCAAAACCGTAAATTTACTAATACTGTTCCCCACCAAAGTTGAAAAATTCCGGGTAACTAAGAATTTCAAAAAAACCACAAATACTTGTGGCGTGTGTCAGTTTGTCTGTAACTATGTTTTAGACCTATACATGTAAATAACATTAGATATTTAGGGTAACAAGAGAAGAAAAGGTTTATTTATTGCTAAAAAATCTGTGGTATTTTTTACGAAATGCATGAATTAATTTAACATCACTATAAGGTGAAGATTGATAAGTATATTGTATACGTTATAGGAAATCAATCATGTATCATGGATAAATGTGTGCGTTGTTTAACTTATTCAAAGCCTAGATGAACATGTTATCCAGTATAATGATTAAACAATTACAAATAAATTGATACTGTTATAGTATCTCTAGAGAGGATATTTCCATGGAAAAACTGAGAGAGAAAGTTTGTGTTTTATTTTATTACAAATCAATCTGCCCATTCACATGAGAATGTCCGTTAGAAAAATCCAGAGATTTGAACAAAACCTTTACTTARAGACACTTCAAATGGGTGACATAATTCTATTTTGATATACTGGTGTAGATTAGTAAGGAACTTAGGGAAAAAAATGATAGGGTTGTTGGTTCATGGAATGTTGACTTTTGGAGTTGCGTATTGTTTGTTTTGTCATCATTTTACTTTTGATAAGTTTTTCATATACTGTTGTGTAGATGGTGGATGCTGCATACGGTGAGAGTCATCCATCGGAGGGTCGTGATGTAGATTCTGATGCTATTAAAGATCCATCAACCAATGTAGTCATCGGTCCTTTTCATGCAACCGTCGGATTGCATAGGTGTGCTGTTAGAAGGAAGGGACCAAAGGATAAAAGCAATCCACATGCTCGACGTCTTGCTAAGAAGAGTAGGAGTGAGTTCGTGTCGGATGGTTCCGGACCAAGTGGATGTGATGCTGACGACTCAGATGTCGTTAATGCCGAGGCCCCCGCTACTATGAAAGTTGAGAAAGATATGCCGAACGTTGATGACATTGGGCCTGGTCTTGGGGATGATGTTAAGTTGCCGTCCAGTGATGGCAAGGTTGTTGTTGAAAATGATTTGGGCGATCTAACCTTCAGTCAGGTATCCTCTCAGTTCGGGCTTCATCCGCCGGTTGATCCCATTATTTCCTCTCAGACAGAGTCTCAAGATGCCTTTTGGGTTGACAGCGGCATTGGTCCTTTCGGTAAGATTGAGATAGAGGATGAGATGCTGAATGCTGCTGTTAACATGGCTGCACCCCCCGAGTTGGTTCAGAGTTTGTCATTGTCCGAAGATAAATCACCTTATCCTTGGTCTGAGTTAGCAAATGCAAAGCTCCCATGCGATGATTGTGAGCTTGCCACCTCCTCCGCTGCCGGTGCTGGATTGCATGCAGATGTGATTACACCTTTTAGGCGCGAAGATGACACCGATGCATGCAAGCCTATATTATCACGTCCTAGCAGAACCACCGAGATGAAGAAATGTTCCCGGATGAAGCGGGCTAGGAGGCGTCCTCGAAATGCTATGGATTTAGCATATGTATATTGTCTTACGCCGAGGCTGTCACCGATTATGAAATCTCGTCTAGTAAAATTTGTGATGGAACATGGTGCAAACATTAGGCAAGCTGAAGTTGATGGGTACTTTTTTTTTCCCGTTGCAAAAATTGTTATTCTTTTGAAATGTCTTTTTTAATCACATTTTGTTATTGCTGTTTCAATACCCCTGTTTATGATCCGGTGATGTTGAGTTGCGAGCATCAGTTTGCAACGCTTCGCAATTGCTTCACTCTTCCCACCTGTTTCGGAGTTGATGATAACGTTTGTCACTAATTTTGATGTTTCGTTATTTTTTTGGTTCTAATATTTATGTGATACCAACCAATTCACAAATTAACTACAGCTTTGGCTTTTTGAAGTCTTAATTATGTGCTTTCTCTTGTAGTATGTCAGGGCTGCTGCTGCGTTGTACACTTGCCGGTGGAAGGTCAAGTATGGCAGTGGTCGCATTAGGGTTATGCTTGATCCTTTAATAGCGGTATAGTTCTTCAGATAATATTGGTGGATACTTTGTTGTTTTTTTGGGTCTTGACTTACTTTGTACTTACATTGTTCTGTAGATTCGAGTGGGCCAATGTTTGAATGTGGATACTCATTCTAAGGACTGCCAGAAGTGGTCAAGAACCTTTGCTGCTGCGCATCCTGGAGCAACGCCTCATCGCTTTGCAGCTGTCCGTGTTTTTCTTAAGTTGCCTAATATTTATAATTGTTTCCATGTTAGTGGTTATAGCATGTCTAATTGTTGTTATTTAAATTGTAGGTTTTTGTTCCAGTTTTGGAAAGGGGACATTGGTGGTTTGTTGCTTTCAGTCCTAATTCAGAACAGGTGTGGGTGATGGACTCGTTGTTTCTAGATAGTGCGAGACAACATGAGAAATATATCAACAAACTAGTGAGTTACTTAAGTATAACTCAAATTAATTAGTTTGATTGTCACCTAATTTTCTATAGCGTCAAATTATAGTGGTTGCTTGTATTCCATTGACTCGAAGGGATGTTGCGATGAATTTGTAGGCTTGTGTTGTTGATGCAATGTTCTTGGCTTTAGACGACAACTGGACTGTTGGAAGAATGGTCCATTAGGAGAGAATTAGCATACACCTAGGACTACAGGATGATGGGTGAGTCTCTAATCGTTGTTCTCTTTATTTATGCTTGGACTTTGGACTTGGTATAGGGATATATTTAGGCACCCTTTTTTTTGATGTCATTGTTATATGTAGGGATACCTGTGGTGTTTGTATGTTGCTGGCCATTAAGGCGTGCGCGGATCAGTTCCAATCGATGGTGATAATGGTATGTTAATTATTATGAAATCCTTGTTTAAGAACATTAAATGAAATACTAGTGCGCCACATAATTGCACTTCAATTTGCACAGATTGTTTTCCTTAGTAAAGTGCTTTCATGTTTTCCATGCGAATGACTAGATTACTTGCCTAATCAATAAAAAAAACCCTTAAGAGGAGGAACAACCTAATGGAGCCGTACAAATAGCCCATGACGAACATATAAATTCATAGTATAGTATATATTGTTAAACATGTTTATTTTGTTGGTATAGTCCAAAAGAAGCCCTCCTTGTTAGCAGAATTAAAACACTTCAATTAGCAAACCCAACTCTTTAATAGTAATACTCATTAAAAGTCAAAATCGACAACCAACTCTTTAATATTAATACTCATTAGGTAATCATTATTAATCAACCAATGAGCGTGGTCTGTAAACTAAAGAATAATTTTTAAAAAACACCCACTTTCAAAAACTATAAGAGCTTTGAGTCAGGACGAACACCATTGTCAAGGGGACCTTTTGTAATCCACTGAAGAAGGAAGACCTTGAAAATTAAGTGAATTTCGGCTTAAGATTTGAGTTTTCGAGGTTGAAATAAAATAATGTAATTAACCTTCCAATTTGCTACTGACCAATTGAAATGAAGTGATTCTATGAGTAAAAAAATATGAAGTATATACATTGACGCCATTTTATTGGAGGATATGGCCCCTAGTCTCTAATCATAATCATGCAAAGAAGGTAATTCTTAGAAGAGATTAAGGTGACRTGGTGACATGTTAGAATGGATATTGGTTAGAAATTAGAATCCTAAGAATAAAACACACAATAAAATGTAACATGCCAATGAATTTAAGATATTTCATTCAAATAAGGGAAATACAAACAAATAACGTTAGGTTATGAATCTTCAATGGTGACTTTAGGTGACTACTCTCTAAGAATTACCTTACRATTTTCACAGTCTAGTTGTTAGTTTTCACACTCCCCCGCTTATTTGCCTCCTTGCCAAATGTTGACATATGAAATTTGTAAAAAATGAAGTAAGTATGTAGAATTGATTCTGTGATTTGGTGAAATAATTTAACTWTCTTGAATTAAATTTGGTTGCCTTTCAATTGTGTCACAGGAAAATATCAAAGAAGAACGGTGCTGGCTACTCAACGAGGACTTGATGGATGAATTGAATGAGAAAAAGCTCAATGTCCTTAAGATGATTTCTAGGAATACGGACGGTGCGGGTACACCCTCAACCAGGTTTAGCAAGGTGGCAAAGGGCTTGAGGAGGAACATAATGCCAAGTACCGCAGGCAAGAGGTCAAGGCCCATTACACGTCTGAGTGTGAAGTTGAAGACCATGTCAACAAGTGCCAATGTTAAGGAACTCTCAAATGAGGAAGCAACCTAAGTGAATTTGATGTTGTGACTACTTTTGCTAAGCTTAAACTAGTACATGTAGTATATTTTGCTAACTAAGTACGGCTAACAAAACTTAATCTTTTGCTACCTTATTTGGCTAGTGTATTTGCTCCAATGGTTTTGCACATTTAATGGTTATGGGGCTATTGTTTTTAGAAATGCTTTAACCCTTGTAGCGCTAGGCGCCAACAATATTTTATGTGTAAAATTGTGTACACAACATATCGTGCTTATAGGTGGAAGAAGAAGTAATACCAATTTGTCAAATGGACATACTTTGTCAGACATTAATTAGGTGTGTTATTTTACGACGTTCCCCGGTGTTTGTTATTACGTTCACTTCATACATAATTCGACTAGAATGATCAAAACCAACCAATAAACCTTAAGTAGAACAACAAATAAACTCAGTTTGGTTTTCGGTAATAGAACTACACATATACAAAATACAAATTGAATTCCTTATGCGGAATTATAATGGATAATACAAAATTCAGATGTGACAACAATCTATCAAGATGGGACAACTGTTTATCATGATAACGATTGACACTCGGTGACAGTACTCAATTATCAAATCACTAAAAGTAGATATTACTTTGTATTGTGAAATTACACATACGATAACATATAAGAGTAATCCGATATGATTATTCTTCTAGACGATATGCCTTTCGACCCGTGAGATAACATGACCATACAACATGGAACGACAATTCCGATAAGTTATAATTTGGTTGTTGGTTGTAGTGCGCTAGTATGTTTGTCGTATACCTATAATGTAACACCCTAATAATTCTCCACTTTACCTGTGAAATTTTAAATGAAAATACAGAGAACCATTGGCATGTCACCGCCACGTGTTAAAACGTTTAGGCTAAAATAATAACTTGCAGTGGAAATCAAGGTAGAAAATAGTTCAAACCAAAGTGTTAAAATCTGAAATATAAAAACTCATTTGACAAGTTGGAACCATCAAGGCCCTTATTCGCAAATAACGGTATAATTTCTTTTCAAACATAATAACTCGTTATAGAAAATCGTTATGTAAGGTTCACGATGCATGAACAAATTATTTAAGTACGATCGGCTCTCACTCATCCCAACCATCCAAGGCTAGTCATCTGATTGCAAATCCTGTAAAAATCTGCTCCCCATAATTTCCAAGTGAAATAAGGATCATCACAGGTCCACCAAGAGAAAGAAAGTGTGGACGACAACAAATAACACAAAGCACACAATCAGCAAAGCTGAGTACATACAAATTACGAARTCAGAAAACAAACGGACAGCATCTCCCCTAAAAACTAGACATACCGAGTTACGACACCTACTTAAAAACAAAAGAAAACCCAACTGTGGTGTTCATAACCATTTAACAACATTATACGCATACGACAGATCCCAAACGTAGACCAATATCACTACTTATTACATATAGCTGCTCCAATACAATATAATCCCAAAATATCAACAGCTCCTGTTAACTAGATTGTACCTGCAAATTAATTTACTCGACTCCAATATATGACTCAATATATTATACTATATTAGATATGATTTGAGCAATAGACAAGGTTGTCCAAATCTCAGACACACGAGGTGCCACAGTTCAATCCCAGACACACTAGGTGCCACAGTTCAATCCCAGACACACTAGGTGCCACAGTTCCATTCCCCATGCCTCCCCGTCGAAAGGCATCAATGTTCAATAAACCAGATGGCGAACGGGCGCGACTCCGTCACCATAGTTAGATGAGATCTCAAACTAACCTCATTTTGGATAAAACCCGTTTTTAAAATAAATATAAAGAGACGCGTTGATCAGACGACCCTAGGAAGGAAGCGAATAAATCGCAACCCCAACCCTTGATTGTCAATACTCTAGACGYGCACAAATCCAGAGTTTTATTGCTCATTCATAATTTATTTAACCGTTAATTATAGACTCATTCACATGACTCACAAACACGACCACAATTCACGTCGAAACTCTTTTTAACACTAACTGTTCCTTTAATTAATAAACCTGTTGGGCAAGCCAACTAACCTCGTTGATAAGACTTGAATACTTCCCTTTACTCGATTCACACATCATATCATGAACGAGTAATAGAATAACCTCATGGGGTAAGTTACACTTGACCCCACTTAATTCATCCTTATATTATAAACAACCTCATGAAGCAAGTTATACTTGACTCCACTTAAACCATCAACAAACCAAACCAAACCAACTTATTATAGGCAATAGACTAATATCAACCCTCATATCAAACCTCATGAACAAACCAAATTCCTCAATATTCCACAGTTTCACAATTATAGATCCAATACGTACACAAATAGATGACTTATTCGTGACTCCCAAACGATTCCAAGGAAACATATACATCAAGGATACATATACATCAAGGATTTCGCAAGTAGTACTACCTTGAGCCAATCGAATAAAAAGTCAATCCAATACTCAGAAATCGACCTCTACGAAGTCTCCTCCTAATCATTTTACAAACTTGAATCAATACACTTTGCACGTAATTACAGCAATACTAAGGAGCTTAACAATCCTCGAAAATCATTCGACAATGTTTTATACCTCACAAAACCCTCATTTAATAGTAAGAATATTATACTATAGTTCTAGTTTTAAAAATCATGAAAATCTAGCTTCTTAATAAGGAATTTCGACACTTTAATTCGTGAAATAATTCTGAAAATTTCCCTTAATACAAAACCTTTGAAAACTCCAAAAACATAGCATACTATGATACAATATATTTCCCATTGATTTTTCAAGTGGAAAACTCATTATTTTCAATACAATAGCTTCAATAATATTTATAAAAATCTGAAAATTATCCAAATTGCAAAAAGAGAAGGTTTAGGCTTGTATACATATATATATATATTAGTTCATAAAGCAATTTAATTCTTACAAAAACATGAATTAAAATCATCAAAGAAACCTCAAAATCTTGTTTTCATTAAATCTGAAAATTTATATAAAACCCTAAAAATTAAACTTTTCACTTTATACAATATAATATATCGCAAAACAAGTATTAATCAATCCTTAGCCCTTAAAACATCAAAAACCCCAATTATAAGCCCTAATTTTGTAGTTTAATAAATCTAAAAATTTTTACTTTGATTGAAATTATCAACACCAACTAATTGCACTAACAATTYATAGAAAATCATGCCCAAAACCATAATACAAACAATTAGATTGTAAAACATTCGAGATTTAATCAAATTAAAAACAAGAATTAAAACATGAGGAAAGGGGAAAATAGGAAGGAAAGAGGGGAGAGGGATCAACCAGCGGTGGTGTCCGGCGACCTGCGGTGGCAGCAGCAACGTCCAGCCACAGCAGCAACATCCAACAGCAGCACCGAGAGCAACAGCTGCAACCACCGTGCACACAGCAGCAACAACAGTGCAGGCAGCAACAACCAACGCACGCAGCAACAACCGGCGCAGGCAGGAAGGGGCGGCGGCGGTGGCGGCTCCGGTGGTGGGGACAGCGGCAACAGTACAGTCGTGCGACAACTCTCTCTCTCTCTCTCGTGTTTTCTGTCTCTCGGCTTCTCCTTTGTCTCTTTTTTTTTGTGTTTTGAAAGACTGAATGGTGAAGGTGGCGTGAATAGTGATGAAAGAGTAAGGGGAATTAAAACCCTTTTTAATAAATTAGGTTTTAGTTAGATAAATTTGAATATCTTAAGCGAAAATAATAAAAATTAAATAGAATTTAAATAACTCGCATCGTTTTATGAAATAATTGTTTTATATTTATAAGAAAATATAATTATAAATATCCAAAAATTACGGGGGATTACATATAAAATCACCTTCACAGTTGTTATCACCTTCACATTAGTAGAATGTCACAAATAGCCACATCCACTTCCGCTGACGCGCCCCCTGAATTCAGTTTCTTTGAATCCCCACATTATGTCAAAAACAACCGACCCCCCCTTCTTAAGAAACCACACATAAATTATAATGCTCTCTATTATTTTACTCACACTCCGGGGAAAAAAAGTGTCAAAGGCACTGTTGCGGTCATTGTTCCTAAGACCACGAGTTGAATGGCCAGAGGACCTTAGGTTGCTTTGTGTGAAAAGCCAAAGTGAATTTTTACAGCCAGCATATCTACCGACAATTGCTAATTTGAAAAGGATGCTAAAGGTTGCTCGTATCATGCTTGAAAGAGCCATTGCAGACATGGACGACGATGAAGATGCTCCTCTATTCCCGCCTCTTTGGTCTGAATTGATAGACCCCCCCCCCCCACATTGAGGAACTACGGGTGAATATTTTACCTCCGTAGAACACCAGTTATCGTGAGCCATCACGAGTATTTCGATGGTTTCGAGGTTTTTCATATTGCTTCTTGAGTGACACACATAAAGTTGAAGACTTACACGGAACTCAGGTACAAAGTTGATGACGGTATGTATGCAACCAACATCACTAACATTTCAGCAGAGTATCAAGCGTATGACTTCGAAAAAAGGTTACCGATACACACAGCCATTGTTGTGTGGAACACAAGAGGTGTCAACAGATCAGACTTCGAGGTCAGATTTCACGAAATGTTGAGAACTCATGACCCGGCAATAATAGTGTTATCAGAAAGTCGTTGTTTTGAAGAACAATTTGTAATTGTCCACTACYGGCTGGGGATTGACTACCGATGGTCTATTGTAGACTCCTCAGGTGCAGTTGGTGGAAGTATTCTGATGTGAAATCCGAATTTAGTCAATTGCCATCACTGGAAAGCCGATGAAAAACATTCCACTGCCATGTGTTCTGCTATAACGGTAAGTTTTCATTAACACTAATAACAATTAATCGCATTTATTAATTAAATCTATCTTCTTGAACGTTTCCTTATATGTAGTCCACTCTTCCAGATGTTGTGTAAGAAAAGGTTCCATCTTGAAGAGCGAAAACAACATCGGCTACCTCGTTTACTAGGATAACACTTATAGAATATCGATGTGCGAGTCTACGAATCCGTATCCCAAATTTTTTTAAAACCGTGTCCTTTTCATTAAATGGACTGCAGTCAACAATGGATCTTGAGAGACGGTCAGCAATATTCATCACCCTTGTGGTGGGGAAGTATCCATACGTATGGATAAATACGCTTGCACCCGATAATCCACCAACAATAACAGGTAACTGGACTGACAGCAGGGCATGTAGACAGATTTATGTTTTTTTGGAACCACTTTCTCCTGAGATTTCAATGACCTTTCCGATTGGTATGCCGCCCCCGCAAACGGTGTCCACACCAGCACACCAGGTGCAAAACCTTTGATTTGAGCTCATTTATGAAATATGTTAGGCTAGGCCTCCCAACGTAGTTAGAAGTACTGATTTATTGTGCGAGTACATGAAACAGGACCTTTTATTGTGCGAGTTTTCAACTGTATCCATCGCAATAAATATCGTATCACACTACTGATTTATGTGAAAATGATCACTCTTGTATTGAAGACTTAAATTATCACATCTAAAGTAGCAACTACGGCATCAAAGTGGTGTTCTGTCAAGTTGGTATCGCATTAAATTGTTAGCAGTCTCCAGTCACTATAGATAGCACATTAAAAGCAGTCAGAAGTAGGTAGGTGACTAGGATGCCTTCAAACATAAGATGTTGTAATACATTAACGTAATGTCACACATGAGTATTATCATATCTGAAATATATATAGTTACTGCTTTGCGGTTTGGCCTAATTATTGCAAAGTATTACATGGACTTAAACATAAGGAAGCAACCCACTAGACGCTCATTTCAGCCTAACACACAAAAAAAAAACACAATATGGAGTCAGTGGAACTTGACAAAATAGTTCTTACCCAAAGACCAATGAAGGGGGAAGCAATGTTGATGAACAAAGACTGGCTAGTCACTCGAACAACGCAAGAAAGAGGGATCATCAACAACAATTGGACCGCATTCGTCGACAACGAACTCGACAAGCCACTACAGGGTGATAGAATAGGGTACATGGAGGAAGAGAAGGAGAAAACCTTTGTGATGCGATTCCTGAACTACCGTGAGTTGAAAGACATGATACTAAACCCCAGCAGTGTACCATCAGATAGGATCTTCGTTCAAATCCTGAATTCTGGTAAAGTCGTTGCCTTTTGTATTCCTAATCTTGCTGATTTTTGAATGTTACCGAAGCCCTTAGTGCTAGTCCTCCAACATGCTCTTAAGAAGTCAAACAAGATTCCTAATCTACTTAAGAGTATGTGGATGAGGGCTTCCCCTCGACTACCCTCTGTTGTGGAGCAGAAACGGGTAAGCATGATGTTTGAAAATATGATCATTCCTAGTGACAAGGACAATGTTAAGATGTTCGAGATCGCGGCTTTTGGAGTTGATCGAGTTTACATATCAATTAATCTGGGGCCGGCCAGCTCAAACATCCTTGATGGCCGAACAACTAAGGTGACCATAACTAAGTGGCCGAGGGACCAAGAAGAGGATTTCATCGTTGTTGCGAATGAAAAATACTTACTATGTTGTGATGATGTGCTGATATTGGTTTGGAATTGTAAGGGTGTTGGAAGGCAGTCYTTTCGAAGACATTATGACTTCCTAGTGGAGTCAAACAGACCTTCAATAGTCATCTTAACTGAAACAAGAGCTTCAGAGAAACTAATGGGAGTTGTTGGTTAGAAATGGCGTTGTTACCGGAAGGTCGGCATTCCTCCGCTTAACGCATACGGAGGTGTATGGGTTATTACAACGGGGACCACTACACAATTCAGATGGGCACACAAGACATCTTATCAACTAGTCGGTGAATTGACTGGAATGAGAGCCACCGCACACGGAGATCCTCGTCAGGGTTGTTGAACTCATATTAAGTGAAAGGTATTTGGATTAGTATCAATTAGTAACATAAATGTAACTAGGAGTTTAGTAACTAAGTTCATAAAAAGGAACTTTAAAAATCATGGCCATAATTTTGTTGCTTTTTGTGTGGACCTTCCTCATATGGCACTAAACATCATTTTGTATTGGTTTTGTGTAATTCGTCTAAGAGACCAGCTTTGAGCATCAATCTATGGTAGTATTATGTCTTGGTTCCTATGTAAGTATGCATGTTAGCATTATATGCAGTAGCATATGTTTGGTAGTGTGTAATATCAATGTGAACACTAATATTATCTATATGATGTGTTGTTATCTGGTGGTCTTTAGTGATTCCAAATTCCTATAATCCAGATTTCATTTCCTTTCTCTTATATTACTTTTGCCCTTAAGAGTGTTAAACGAATTGCTACATCACTCTCCTTATTTAGTTACACACTAACAAGCCTTATCGCATCTTCAAAGGGGTTTGTCATATCTGATGGATTTTTAATTATATCAATTCATACTATTTATTAAATTCACAATTGTAATCACCAAAACGACGTAAAGAAGATTCATACTAACGAACAAACAAACACATAATTTTGCATTGCATCATGTGACTTGAATTAAAGACGAAGAACTGGACTAATACTTAGACTAACATAGTTGCAATCAATACCCAAAATGTGCAAATACTAATACAACCCGATTACATGGGATAGTTGTTAAATCACATTACATTTTATAACAAAAGACCAACCAAAAGAACAACGAAGGCACAAATTGCTRGTTAGGGAAAACGACACTGCTTCGGAAACCTCAAACCACKGCCTGCCCAAAAACACATTCCTAATTAGTAAATAATTAACGAGGCAATACAAACAGAGTAAACCAATAAACCAATTGAGAACACTAGAATTTAAAGAGTTTGTCTTCATTCTACCTCAATCAAGTTGCTGAAGATTGATGCTGATCTGCCCTGCATAATTGTGGTTGTCACCCGAAGTTTGTCGGTCCTCCACATGACAATGAATCCACCATAAGACCCCTTTGTCTCCATGGATACCCAGGAGTAATGTTCCCCCACGAGTCGGTGTTGCAGAATCTCAATTTGGTCATCGAAACACCTAGTTTCCTGGAGAAGTATGACATCGGGATGATGAGTCCTCATCATGTTCCAAAATCTGCAATGGAATGACCGCCGATAAACTCCTCGAGTGTTCCAAACAATAATTCTCTTATGGAGGAGCACATGAACACCATTGCTACAAGTCTCACACATTGTTGGCCTTAGGGAGGTGACATTGGCCAAACCATCAACAATCCCTCTGAATTTCTTCTTCCTTTGAAAGGACATTAGATGAATGTTTGAGATGTCACACAAAACATGGAACACATCAAAAGCATCACTGAACTCTGCATTAGAAACGACACATTGACGACGACGGAGAAGGAAAATTCGCCCATAATCTTTCAAAGTTGGTGGTGGGTCGATGAAATCAACCCACTTTGTTGGGTAGATTTGGGTTGATTCATCGTCTGCAGTCTCCTCCATCTCACGAAGAAGAAGCAACTTCGCAACCGGGTGAAGACGGACCAAATCCATCAGGGACGGGAAGTGAGCCGGGTAAAATCCACCATGTGGCGCATCGATCAACAAGAACTTCATCGGTTCGGGCCACTCGAATCTGGGATTCGCAAATATCTCACGAAGAGTCTTATTGGAAATGTAAACCTTGCCATGAACATGACACTCATAGTGGAAACCCGATTCGTTTGGATCCGAATCAAAATTCCGAATCAGTGGGGGTCTTTCATTGATGACCCTTTCGGGTGCCTCAACGTAACGCAAGTTTTCCGGTGGTGGAATGAAGGGTGGTGATTGAACAACTTGCATTTTGGTTATAATGTGAAGCTTAGTAGTGGTGTTGGTTTTGATGCAAACAACAAGCCTAGGTAGATTGTTCGATTTTATAAGGACGAGTAATTGTAATCTCGCCCAAAAATTCATTTTAAATTTCAAACTCTCGCATTTCCCTAAAGGTTGTTATCAATTCACCTTATTATATCAAGACTTGACTTTATCGTATCTACAAATGTTTTCGTTATATCTGATACAGTGAATATATTGTTGTAGGACGTGGGCCGTGCCCCCGCGTATAGCGGGCGCGCGGCTTGGTACTACATCTAGGTGCTTTGCGTGGGCTTGAGCCACGGAACCCGCACGTGAGTGCGTTGGGGTAGTGTTGTCGAGTAAGGGGAGTCGCCACCGTGCCTATAAAGGTTATTCACGGACGCCCGAAACGTTGGTGCCAAATTAATGGCCCCACGTTCTGATCCAGTAACCAGTTCGTGGGTTCGGGGACATGGTACGAATCAGATCTGTAACCCAATTCGCCCGCATGTAGCGGCCTCTACTCGGTCTCATTGCAATTCCATTCATCACGGTTATTGAATGCACATAACTTACATTTTTAGCACCTTAGAAGCGTATTAACCCTAAAGATTACTACGAAAGTGGGTTTCTATTATGCACAAGAGACTACCTAACCTAGAAATTGTGACCACTTTACGTTAATCAAATTAAAACGGTGCCTAAAAACCGGTTGTCCATAATTAATCTGATTTTAAAGTGATACGCATAATTTCCGGTCTTGTTTAAGCAACATATATAAGTGTGATAGAATATGTACAAACGAAACATGAAAACAAAGGTTAGTAAGCATAATAATGTATATGTGTATATCCTTCTCACCTTGTCTCTGCAAATACACAAATCGTTAAAGTAAAAACTAAAAAGAGACGTCCTTTGATCGAATTGCTAATCAAGACAAAGAAACATGTTAGTATTGACAATAACGATATGCATAATGATAAATTGTGACAAGGTGGTGATAATAATAATAAATGTTAACGAAAAAGAATTTGAAAACACGAATAACAATCCTACATATTTACATGAGAGGATTCAAAAGTCGGTTTCTACATTGTGTAAATTAAATTAGAACTCGTGATAATAATTAATCAAGTTAAAAGAAAACGAAAGAGAGTTGTAGGTGAGTAATCTCAGAAGTAAACCTTGTTATCGCTCGTTGGATCGAAACAGAATTGATGCTAGAACTCAAGAATGTATGTGTTTAGAGTGTATGAGAGTGTGAGAGTGTGAATACGCAAGTTTAGGGACGTGTAGGTTGAATAGACGTGTGTGTCCGTTCGAAATGAGCAAAGGCACGTATTTATAGGCACGAGGAGGGCAAAATCGAGCGTATATACGCAGGAGACCTGCGTATATACGCAGGCTCTGCGTATATACGCAGCCTAGGAGCGTATATACGCAGGCCCTGCGTATATACGCTCGATTATTCTCCGCGTATTTTTTGATTCCCTCCGATTTTATTTCGTGATTTGCCTTGATTCGACGCACCTAGACACCCTTGCTCTCCAAGCAAGGAGTTCTAGAGTGTTCTAGAAGGTTCCACGTATTTCCGGGGTATTTTTTGTGTATTTTGTATTTTTTTTTTGTATTTTCTGCGTATAAAAACTTATAAAAATCATAGAAAAATATAGAAAAATCAGAAAAATAATCTAAAAATACTGGTGAGCTCAGAAAAATGTGAAGAGTGTGATGAAAAGTGGAAATTATGGAGATCACCAATATAAATTATTTTAAAAAATCCTAAAAATAGAAAATAATTAAAATAAATAAAAGAAAATATTTTTGCCCCCTTTATTTGTCCTTTGCTCAATAGTTCCGAGTATGACCTCACGTATTTCCAAGTTTTGTGAGTTCAAAGCTCTTTTCTAAGTCGAAACAATCGCGAGACGCCGTATGTTTCATCACTGATTACTCATTTGGGGAGACACTTTTAGGTGTCTACAATTGTCAACAGTATTTGTTTCTCCAAAATGAAAGCTACGATTATTATGTGTCGTTGGTTGGCTAAAGTCACATTTAAAGAATATCTTCTTGCATCAGAATCTTGATTTATAATATCCATGTTCCTTGCTACCCGCTTTAAATGGTGCTAACACCTTCAATTAAATATCTTACTGTAGGGCTTCGCCCCGCCTTAGGCAAGGGGCGTTGACCTCAGCTTCAGTGTCATGGAGTTGAGCCATGGAATCCGCATGTGAATGCGTTGGGGTGTGTCGAATTGAGGGGATCGCCACCGTGCCTATATAGGTTATTCACGGACGCCCGAAACATTGGTGCCAATTAATGGCCCCACGTCCAATCAAGTAACCAGTCGTGGGTTCGGGGACATGGTACGAATCAGATCTGTAACCCAATTCGCCCGCATGTAGCGGCCTCTACTCGGTCTCATTGTAGTTCCATAAATCATAACAATTGAATTCAAAAGAGCCTATTGAATTGAACTTGAAAGCGCATTGATTACTAGGTGGGTTGCTATTATGAACAAACCAAGACTTCTACAATGGATAAGGCGATCACTTGATTGTTAGTCAATGTTAATAAGGTGCTTAGAAAACCGGTCGTCCATGATTATCTGACTTTAATGTGACAAACGATTAAATTCCGGTCTTGTTTAAGCAATATACAAGTGTGATTGAATATATATACATAAGAGACATGAAAAACAAAGGTTAGTAAGGCATAATAATATGTATATGTGTCTCCCTCACCTTGTCACTGCAAACAATCAAATTGTTAGAACAAAACTCAAAGGAATCGCCTTTCGATTGAATTGCTAATTGAGACAAACAAACGCGTTAGTATTGACAAATATGTATAATAAATGAAAGCCAAAAAAAACATGGAAATAATGAAAATATTAATAAGAACCTACATATTTACATGAAACCATTAGAAAGTGAGTTTCTACATTGCTTTAATTGAATTAAAACTCAAAATAATAGTTAATCAAATTAAAAGTGACAAAAAGAATTAAAAAAGAGTGAAAGAAAGGTTTTTGGTGAGTAATCTCAGATTTATACCCTTATTTCGCTTGTTGATTCGAAGAGAATCGATGCTTTGAATTGAAATCGAATGTGTTTTGAGTGTTTTGAGAGTGTATAGATGTGTCTTGTGACTTGAGTCTTGTGAAATTGTGAAGGTTCTGAGTCGTGAATTGTGCGTATGAAGGTCCTGTCTCGAACTGAGCAAGGCAGGGAGTATTTATAGGCACGAGGCAAAACAAGGCAGGCAAAAACCCTGCGTATATACGCTGGAGGTGAGCGTATATACGCAGGTGAGGAGCGTATATACGCTCATCCCAGCGTATATACGCTTCTCAATTTGAATGATTTTTTGGCAATTTCGTATGTAGGAGTTGAGCGTATATACGCTCAAATGGAGCGTATATACGCTCATCAGGAGCGTATATACGCTCCATTTCAGCGTATATACGCTCAATGATTTTGTATATTTTTTGCCAAAAACCTCGATATGTTTTGATTTCCTCCGATTTTATTCGTGATTTCCCTTGATTCGACGCACCTAGACACCCTTGCTCTCCAAGCAAGGATTTCTAGAATGTTCTAGAAGGTTCCACGTATTTCCGGAGTATTTTCTAATTATTCACGTATTTTCTGCGTATTCTGCGTATTTAAACATTGCAAAATTCATAGAAAATCATAGAAAAATCAGAAAAATAATTTAAAAATACTGGCGGATTCAGAAAAATGTGACGGACATGATGAAAATCAAAAAGCATGAGAATCGCCAGTGTAACTCGTTTGAAAACCTTTGAAAACCTTTGAAAACCTTTGAGTTTATCGAGAAAACCGAAAGAAAACATGTTTGCCTTGTATGTGACCTTTGCTCAATAATTCCGAGTGCGACCTCACGTATTTCCAACTTTCGTGAGTTCAAAGCATCTTTTCCGAGTCGAAACAAACGCGAGACGCGGTATATTTCATCACGGATTACTCATTTGGGGAGACACATTTTCAGGTGTCTACAGAAGCCCCCACTTTGACTGAGTCTGAAGAGACGATAGTTTCGTAAGACGAAAGTCAAAGTATTCGATTCGGGACGGAGAGCAACTCAAGACGTTCTGCGACCCTGAGTTACCCTTTTTCGCCGGTACCTGCAAAACAAAGGTTAGTTTTACCTGTAGCCGTGTCCCATGCGGTTCGATGTGCCTGTATGTGTCTGAGTCCTTGAGCGGTCATTCCCCAGTTCGGCTGACTGGGAGAAATGCAGGTGCGTCCCATGCTTTCCGAAGAAATGAGCATTGACTTGAAAATGATAGCCCTAATTCAAGATTAAGGACTACCTTGGTGACGACATAGGTCTGTTTTTATGTCTAGCGAAATTTGCATGCAATGTTGACTTGTAACTTGTGACATTGAGATTAGGAGAGTGGCAAGAGTCATTGGTTTTGAAAGAGCCTTTGAATTTGGAAGGGCCTTGTCTGAGTCTGGTTTTAGACATGGTTCGAGAGAGTCATTGAATTTGAAAGGGTCTTGTCTAGGTCTGGTTTTAGACATGATTTGAGAGAGTCTTTGAATTTGAAAGAGTCTTTGTCTAGGTCTGGTTCTAGACATGATTTGAGAGAGTCATTGAAAGGGTCTTGTCTAGGTCTGGTTTTAGACATGGTTTGAGAGAGTCATTGAAAGAGTCTTGTCTAGGTCTGGTTTTAGACATGGTTTGAGAGAGTCATTGAAAGGGTCTTGTCTAGGTCTGGTTTTAGACATGGTTCGAGAGAGTCATTGAATTTGAAAGTGGCTTGTCTAAGTCTGGTTTTAGACATGGTCTGAGAGAGTCATTGAAAGTGGCTTGTCTAGGTCTGATTCTAGACATGATTTGAATGAGCCTTTGAATTTGAAAGAGTCCAGTCTAGGTCTGGTTCTAGACATGATTTGAAAGAGTCTTTGAATTTGAAAGAGTCCAGTCTAGGTCTGGTTCTAGACTTGATTTGAGAGTGTCTTGTCTAGGTCTGATTCTAGACATGATTTGAATGAGCCTTTGAATTTGAAAGAGTCCAGTCTAGGTCTGGTTCTAGACTTGATTTGAGAGTGTCTTGTCTAGGTCTGATTCTAGACATGATTTGAATGAGCCTTTGAATTTGAAAGAGTCCAGTCTAGGTCTGGTTCTAGACTTGATTTGAGAGTGTCTTGTCTAGGTCTGATTCTAGACATGATTTGAATGAGCCTTTGAATTTGAAAGAGTCCAGTCTAGGTCTGGTTCTAGACATGAAAGGACGATACTAGAGTCTAATCCTAGTACCAAGTGCCAATTGAAGAGTGTCATTTGAAGAGTGACTTAGAGAAAGGTGACATTGGACGTGACTTGACTTAACATTGGCGAGACAGTGACTTTGATTGGAAAGAGGCAGGGTCCAAAAGTGATTTTTCAGGATTTCCACTTGATAGCAAAAGACTCGAACGTGTAATAGGGCCTTAGGAGACAAGAAGCCCCCAACTGGAAATTAAAGGGCCATGATGGCGACGAGCCCCCAGCGAGACTTTGGGACAATGTAGTTTACGGCTTAGAGTCAACATAGGGAAGGTGGATAGATTGTATGGATGAGTTCCCCAACAAGATGTACTAACCCAAAGGTCAGGTGGCTTTACTTCTTTGGGATTGAGTCAATGAGTCCTTGAAGGTGACCAAAGAATAGGCTATGGTTCGAGAAATAAAAAGGGTCAAATTTGTGACTAGGGGTCAAAGATGTGGCTAGACGCGAGGTTGGCTAATGATGTTGGTTCAAACATGAGTCTATGTGAGGTTCTAAACTGGCAAAACCATAATCGAATTCTTAGCAAGTCAAAGCACTCAAAAGGCCTCAAATGATTTAATGTTAATGCTGATGCGGTCGAACCTCGAGAAGAGGCTTCCTACGTATCCTTACGGAATCAGACCAACGTAGTTCTGATGATGATTTGAACAATGCCTCGTGTGAGAGGGCTTTTGTGGTTGTAATGTGAGGCTGTGGTTTGAGGGTTGAAAAAGGCTTGATGTTTATGAAGTGACCCACGGTGCGCAGTGTGCTTTTTAGACTTTTGCTTTTTGTTTTGGGCTTTGAACTTTGGATTTGGATTTTGAAATTGATTTGCATTTGTGAAAACTTTTGTATTGAACTTTGATTTTTGCTTTTTCTTTTTGCCCATTTTATTCTTTTTTCTTTTCTTTCTTTTGCACGTGTCTTTTCCTACGCACCGTTTGGTCCAAAGGGTTAGGTAGATGTGGGTGATGAAAGAAAAATAGGCTAAATGATAGTGTTTGTGGCTCAAAAGGTTGCAAGGGATTTTGATTTGATGTGACAAAGGGAATGGAAGGGAGGGGTCATTTTGTGGAGCTGTGAAAGAAGGCCTCTCTTGGGCATTGTTCAATTTCAATAATTAAATCAATATTAGATTAAACCAATTGTGGCCAATGAGTGTTGAGACTTGCATAGAATTAGAAAATAATATTGCCAAAACAAATGAATCATTGAAAGTACACGGCTTACTGTATAGGAAGAGACTACATAGACTCAAGGGACAGGAATTGAAAGGGACACATGGCTAGGACTAGGACTCTGTGACTCAATCTAGAGAAGGCCGCGCAGATCGATGATCCACGCCTTGGGGTGACTCATGAGGCTTTGATGGTAGTGGTGTTTGATGTTTTCCAGTTGGGCCAGGGAGGTTTAGGCTTTTTTGTGGATGATGAAGGGTCAAGAGACATGGGCCTTTTGTGGAGGTAGGACGTGTTTGACTACTTCTTTCCTCTTTGGGCCCCAGAGACAAGTTGCGAGTCTTTGCTATCTTGCTGAAATCAAGAAATTACACTTTAGAACCCAGAAACAAAAGATTGGTCTACTTGAAAACTCTTAAGAACAAACCTAACTCAGTCTTGAGGTTCTGGACTTAAGGAACTGGACTCGAAAGTAGACTTGAATGGGCTAGACCTGAATCTGATTTAAGGTGCTAGACTCGAGAAAGGTTCAAACCTAAGATGGGCCTATTTCAGAATTAAGGACCTCTTAGACCTATGAGACACTTGAAATTGAATGGGCCTAGGGTTGAGTCTATGATCGAACCTAGTTCAGTTTTAAGGTTCTTAGATTGGAGTTGAAGTGAACCTAATTCAGATTCAAGGCTCTTGGGTTGAAATTGAATTGAAATGAACCTAATTCAGATTTAAGGTTTTTGAATTGAAATTGAACTGAACCTAATTCAGGTTTAAGGTTCAAAAGGTCGAATCTAAGTCAGATTTAAGACTCTTGGATTGGAATCGAACCTAAGTCAGATTCTAGGTCGAATGGAGTTTGAAAGTGATTTTGAAATGGGCCTAATGGATCAAACTTCATGTCTTGAACCATAGATTAAGGGACTGGGCTTAGTTGGTGGCTAAGAATTTGGACTGAATGAAGAGTCACAAGTTAACAAGCACATTGATTGAAACACAAAACCAATTTATTCACTTAAGGTCAGGATCTAAGTGAACTATAGGTCGGCTTGGTTAAGTCTGATAGTGTACCATGCCTAAGAGTAGAGCTGGGTCCAATTTCACCACCACAATATTGGTGATGTATGGCCGAGATACCCCTTATATGCACGCATCTCGTAACACGTGCATACGCGGCATGGGCGGGATAGGACTTACCTTAGCCATGTGATCCATTAACCACATGCAACCAAGGTAAAATCCCCCCTTAAGGT
Organism: Bassia scoparia; assembly: GCA_008642245.1. NCBI lineage: Eukaryota > Viridiplantae > Streptophyta > Magnoliopsida > Caryophyllales > Amaranthaceae > Bassia > Bassia scoparia. The sequence goes on along the minus strand of SNQN01005012.1, from coordinate 1,474 downwards.
GATCTCGAGCATAGAACATGCCCATATTGAGACCAAGGTGCCTAAGACATGACCCTATTCGAAGGGTCACAAGCAAAATTCAATTGATTATGAATATGGAACTACGAGACTTTCAAGTCTGTCCACTCACCAAATGGTGATTATCCCCAGTGAAGTCGCCAAAAACTGTAGGGCTTCGCCCCGCCTTAGGCAAGGGGCGTTGACCTCAGCTTCAGTGTCATGGAGTTGAGCCATGGAATCCGCATGTGAATGCGTTGGGGTGTGTCATCGAATTGAGGGGATCGCCACCGTGCCTATATAGGTTATTCACGGACGCCCGAAACATTGGTGCCAAATTAATGGCCCCACGTCCAATCAAGTAACCAGTCGTGGGTTCGGGGACATGGTACGAATCAGATCTGTAACCCAATTCGCCCGCATGTAGCGGCCTCTACTCGGTCTCATTGTAGTTCCATAAATCATAACAATTGAATTCAAAAGAGCCTATTGATTTGACTTTGAAAGCGCATTGATTACTAGGTGGGTTGCTATTATGAACAAACCAAGACTTCTACAATGGATAAGGCGATCACTTGATTGTTAGTCAATGTTAATAAGGTGCTTAGAAAACCGGTCGTCCATGATTATCTGACTTTAATGTGACAAACGATTAAATTCCGGTCTTGTTTAAGCAATATATACAAGTGTGATTGAATAATATATACATAAGAGACATGAAAAACAAAGGTTAGTAAGGCATAATAATATGTATATGTGTCCTCCTCACCTTGTCACTGCAAACAATCAAATTGTTAGAACAAAACTCAAAGGAATCGCCTTTCGATTGAATTGCTAATTGAGACAAACAAACGCGTTAGTATTGACAAATATGTATAATAAATGAAAGCCAAAAAAAACATGGAAATAATGAAAATATTAATAAGAACCTACATATTTACATGAAACCATTAGAAAGTGAGTTTCTACATTGCTTTAATTGAATTAAAACTCAAAATAATAGTTAATCAAATTAAAAGTGACAAAAAGAATTAAAAAAGAGTGAAAGAAAGGTTTTTGGTGAGTAATCTCAGATTTATACCCTTATTTCGCTTGTTGATTCGAAAAGAATCGATGCTTTGAATTGAAATCGAATGTGTTTTGAGTGTTTTGAGAGTGTATAGATGTGTCTTGTGACTTGAGTCTTGTGAAATTGTGAAGGTTCTGAGTCGTGAATTGTGCGTATGAAGGTCCTGTCTCGAACTGAGCAAGGCAGGGAGTATTTATAGGCACGAGGCAAAACAAGGCAGGCAAAAACCCTGCGTATATACGCTGGAGGTGAGCGTATATACGCAGGTGAGGAGCGTATATACGCTCATCCCAGCGTATATACGCTTCTCAATTTGAATGATTTTTTGGCAATTTCGTATGTAGGAGTTGAGCGTATATACGCTCAAATGGAGCGTATATACGCTCATCAGGAGCGTATATACGCTCC
>SNQN01005011.1:17942-47533 GCA_008642245.1 Bassia scoparia | reverse complement strand
AAGCGTACTCGAGAAATATTGAGCAAAGGTCAAAGGCAAGGCAAAAATAATTTCTTTCGGTTTTTCTAAAGTTCAAAGGTTTCAAAGGTTTCAAAGGCGATTTCATGCTTTTTGATGTTCATCATGTCGTCACATTTTCTAAATCCGCAGTATTTTAAATTATTTTCTGATTTTTCTATGATTTTCTATGAATTTTGCAATGTTTAAATACGCAGAATAGCAGAAAATACATGAATATTAGAAGAATACTCGGAAATACGTTGGAACCTTCTAGAACATTCTAGAACTCCTTGCTTGAGCAAGGGTGTCTAGGTGCGTCGAATCAAAGGAAACACACGATAAATCGGAGGAAATCAAATATTTCGAGGTTTTGGAAAATACACAAAATCATTGAGCGTATATACCAACTGATCGAGCGTATAACGCTCACAGACGTTATACGACTCAACAGGAGCGTATATACGCTCATGCAATACATACGAAATTTGCCAAAACTGATGAGGGTGAGCGAACGTATATACGCTGTATAGGAGTATATACGCAGGAACGTATATGAGCTCATATACATCGTTATACGCAGGGTTTCTTTGCTCCAACTTGCTCGTGCCTATAAATTACCCCTTGCTTGCTAAGTCCGGACACCGCGACTTCATTGCTTCTACCAATACTCCCTCTCTCTCTCTAAACACTCAAAACACTCAAAACACATTATACTTTCGTTTAGTTCAAAGCATCGATTCTCTTTGCGAAGTCAACAAGCGATAACAAAGTTGAATTCGAGATTACTCACACATAATCTCTCTCACTTTCTTTTAATATTGACTACCATTGTTATGAGTTTTTAAATAATAATAAAGCAATGTAGAAACTCACTTTTAACTTGTTTCATGTAAATATGTAGGGTTTTTCACAATGTTTGCAAGGTTCATTGGTTTTATATTTTTCATTTCAACTAATATATTCATTGTCAATACAACAAATTTCTTTCTCTTGTTAGCAATTGAAGCGAAAGATCCATTGCGCTGCGTTTTATCAAGACTAACAATTATTTTCTTTGTTTCATGTGCGATTCAAGGCAAAGGATTCGTTTCATTGTGTTTGGCAAACTAACTTTTGTTTCTTTGCAGATTTAGGTAAGATGAGTTTGCATAATCTTTGAAGTTTATGCACTCAATATTATTGCGTCTTGTCATTGCTTGTATGACTTTGTATATATTTTGCTAAAAAGACCAATTATGTGAATCATTAAATCGAGATTAACTATGGACAACTGTTTAGCACCGTTTTAAACATGATTTAATACAAAGCGTGGTCAATTCTAGTGTTAGGTAGTCTCTTGTGCATAATAGTAACACACTTCATAGTAATTTTTAGGGCTAGTTCGCTCTAAGGTGCTAAAAAAAGTAAAGTTGGTGCATCAATAAATCGTTTTATGAATTACAATGAGAACGAAAAGGCCCGCTACATCGGGCGAATTGGGTTCAGATCTGATTCGTACCATGTCCCAACCCACGACTGTTACTTGATTGGAGTGGGCCATTGTTTTGCACCAAGTTTCGGGCGTCCGTAGAATAACCTTTCTAGGCACGGTGGCGATTCCCCTACTCGACAACACTACCCAACGCACTCACGTGCGGGATCCGTGGCTCCAAGCCAGCAAAAGCACTCGATGTAGTACCAGCCGCGCGCCCGCTATAACGCTGAGGGCGCGGCCCACGTCTACAATTTGGCGACTTCACTGGGGAAATCACCGTTAGGTGAAGTGGACAGACTTGAAAAGTCTGTAATTCCATCAATCACGTTTATTGGATTTGCATTTTGCATGTGACCTTCCGAATAAGGTCGCGCCTTAGGCTCCTTGTCTCAAATATGGATGTCTATCTCGAGACTACATAAGGGGGGTACTACTTGGCTGCATGTGGTTAATTGATCACATGGCTAAGGCAAGTCCTATCCGCATGCGTGTGTGCACTTTACTGATGGTGTGCATAAGGGTATCTTGGCCATACATCGCTAATTGAAGTGGTGAAAACTGGACCAAATGCTTGCCCTTAGCGTGGTAACACTCTCTGACTTAACCTAGACCGACAATAGTTACTTGTCATCACGTGTCTTGTTATATGTGCATGTATGGTCCCTAGCCATTGTACAGTTCTAGACTTAACACAACAACTTTCATATAGTACTGGTCATCTTTTAATTCACATCATGCATTTCATAGCCCATAGTGACTTTGGTTGACTTCTGCCTTGGCTATTGGACCGTAGTCGACACAGACTGTTGACCCTAGTCTTGACCCTTGACCATTAGAGTCTCATTAGATCTCATAGACTCTGATCTTAGGTCTTGACCGCTTATAACTAGTGGGCACAGACTTTGACCTTAGACGTACTTTAGACTCACATTAGATTGACCTTGCATTCAGCAACACAAGGCTCGACCATAGCGTGACCCTAACCACTTAGGAATGTGCATATCATACATCCTCACGTCATTTGGTGCCCTTTCAAAAAAAAAAAAAAACAAAAAAAAAAAATTCAAAAAAAAAAAATTCAAAAAAAAAAATTCAAAAAAATTTTTCAAAACACGAAGGGCACCTTGCATTCATGCATTCAACCTAGGAAAAGATGACATGGAATTAGGACATGCATATTGCATCTGATTCATGTATTCAATAATGACCAAGGAGTTCACTAAGGTTTATTTTCTTTTTGAACAGGGTGAAGTCGTCTCAAGCCCTTCTGCCCAAAGAGTTGGCCTCAGCCCAGTCAAACCTAACTTCTAACTTCATTGATCCTGCCCATCCAAACCTAGCCTTTCCTCAACCTCATCTATTCATTCAACCCCTAACACACACCCTAGCCATCCACCAACCTTCATCTACCCATCAGACCATAACAGCCACACAAAATGGCCTCCCAACAAGAAAAGCTCCAAAGCTTACGAGCAAGTTCAACAGCTTGAGCTAAGATCAAGGAATTGAACTCGGCCCTTCTGACAGCTGTTTGAAAAAGGCAATCAAAAAAGCCACCGACCACTCTACAAGACCAACCTCCCTGACCCAACCTTGCAACCAAACTGCCAAGGATTCGTCAGCCGAAGACGTACCAATTCAAACCAACTGATGACCCTCGATTCCATATAAAGGGATTTAAGACACATGGCACTTAAAGGGATTGACCCCTGCCTTGTTTCCAACGGTCTTTCCTTTCTTGGAACGATATGTCAGAAGTGGTTTTTCGCTTCTGAGAAAGAGACAGGCCACTGGAAGACATGCGTCAGGCATTGTCAGGAGATACAAGGGTAACATGTCAGACCCAAACTCTTTCGAGAGCTTGAAATCCTAACCAGGAGAGAACGAGGGTTCAACCACCTAATCTGACTAGTGGAGGAGTTGCCCACTACAGTCTCGTCCTACTGAAGAAGAGATGGTCAAGACTCATTTCTAACTCCACAGAATACAGAGGAATCATCCAAGTATCGAGCCATCCACATTCGCAAAGGTTTGAATTGGAGTGGACATCGAGAATGATCTTCTTCAATCCACATGAGTCAGCAGAGTCTTAGCTTTAGGATCGGAGTGGAGAGTCCTTTCCCTAGACTATGTATCTTTCTTTTTCATGTGAGTCTATGTATTAGGTTTAGATCAAATTCTGCAATCAGCCTCAATGTATATAACTCTTTTGACATTAATAAAAGTTTCGTTTTCTCATTTTCTTTAGCCTCCATATAGTTTGTGCTTCAACTTTAAGGAAATCATAATGATCGACCACAATAATGGACATTTGCCAGAGAGGCCTTCTTTCAATAGCTCCACAAAACAACCTCTTCCCCTTTCCATCATCACATTTCAAAATCTTGCACCCCTTGAGCGTAACAACTATCATTCAGCTATCATTCTTTCATCACCACAATCAACCTAACCCTTTGGACCAAACGGTGCGTAGGAAAAACATTTGCAAAAAAGAGAAGAACAAAAGGGCAAAAAGCAAAAAGAGAAAAAAATCAAAGTTCAATGCCAGTCATCACAAGTTCAAATCATTTTTCCTATCAAAGCCAAAGTTCAAAGCCCAATTCAAAACAAAAGCAAAGTCTTAAAAGCACACTGCGCACCATGGGTCACTTCGTAATATCAGACCCTTTTCAACCTCATCCACAGCCTACATTAGAGCATGTCCAAATCATTCACGAGAATACACGGTCTGATCCGTAAGGATACTAGAAGTCTTCTCAGGTTCGACCCAATAAATTACAATCTGAAGGTCCATCATATGGTTTGATTCCTTAAAGTCAGACAGCGCAAATTTAGTGTAGAACCGACATAACTCGAGTTTGAACCTACATCATCTAGCCAACACAATCAATCCCCATTCACTACCTTATCACAAATTTTAGCCTTGTCTTTTCTTGAAAACCTCTAGCCATTCTTTCATGACCTAAGTCTCTCTCAACTCATCTTTAGGCTATCACTCTGCAGCATTCATCATGCATTCTCTCATGCATCGATTGCAGATTTCGCAGGCATTTCCTCCAGTTCTTTCCTCGTGCAGCATTCTGCTCAAGTTACTGATTTGGGCAAATCAAAATCACACCTCATTCCTCTTCTCATGCAACATTAGCTCAATTTACTGATTTGGCAAATCAAAATCACATCTCACATTACCACCACAAAAAAGCTAAGCCAAACCCATGACTCCAAAACATTCACTTGCTCCATTCAACCAACGCTATCAGCTGGGGGCTCACCCACTAAAACCAACCATCAACACCACAAACTAAGCCATTCCCAACACACCCAATCCATGGGTTGGGGTCACTTGCAATCACAAGCATCACCTTTTGCTCGAATGGGGGCTTGAGACGCTCCATCCGCAATCCAAAAGCATCTTACCATTAGTCAATTTCCTTGTCATTTCATGCATTAGATCTAGAATAGACTTGCATTACATAAGCATCATTGCTCATTGAGCATGACAAACATCATCATGCATTATGCATCCTCACAACACAATTACATTGCACGTGCATCATTACAATTACACATTGCAGGCAGTAGACATTGCACAAACACATATCAATTACATTGCATTGCACACCTAATACGCAGGCTAGGCCCATTTACATTCATTTTGCCTGCACACGCCTATACGGCATTCATCGCTATACTGCGAAAGTTGCTACAGCATACGTTCTTCCGAAAAGCCAAGGTCAGCGTAGGGAAGATTTCCTGAGGAACGAGGCGTTTCCGAAGGAAGTTATAATACATCAATCACATGCTATACGGGCATTCATCGCTAATCGGATTGTTGCTTACACGCAACCCTTCCCGAAAAGCAAGTGTCAGCCGTAGGGGAACTTCGAAGGAACGAGGCGTTTCCGACGGAATTGCATACATCATCAAATCAATACTATTGACTGTGTCTTAGAGATTGTCGTCTCTTCAAACTCAGTAAAGTGGGGCTTCTTCTAACCAACAGCCCTTTGCAAACATTCGGGTTACGATTTCTCCCGCTACAGAAATCTCAACAAATTAGCAGTCTTTCGTCTTATGTTTCTCCGCACAGCAGAAATTCATATATGTCACACCTGGGTTTTGGAATTTTCTCCGCACAGAAATTCCAACATATATGACACTTCGGGTCTACGTTTCTCCCGCAATACAGACAATCATCGGCTACGTGCCGCAAGAAACACAAATCATCTTCGGGTCTACGTTCTCCCGCTAATAGAAATCCAGCACAAACTCTAATTTTCTCCTAAATACACTCTCTTGGGTCTTATGGTTCTTCACCGCTACAGAAATCCAAGAGCATCACTCTTCCGGTTCTTGGAATCTTCTCCCGGCTAGAAAGTTCCGTCAAGCCATTCTTCGGGTCTTGAATCTTCTCCGCTACGAAGTTCCGTCAGCAATCTTCGGGTATTGGAATCTTCTCCGCTACAAGAATTCCGTCAGCACATCTCGGTTTGGAATCGTCTCGCTGCAAGAAGTCCGGCATCTTCGGTTTTTGAATTTTTCCTCGCACCAGAAATCGCACACCATCCGCACTCTCCCGAAACAAGGTCAGCCGTAGGGAAGACACACCGAAGAGATCCAGCGTTCCGCAGGGAAATACCATGGGGCGCGGTAACAGGTAAAACTAAATTGTGGTTTGCAGGTACGTGGCGTATAGGGTACTGGGTCGCAGAACGTCTTGAGTTGCTCTCCGTCCGAACGAATAACTTTGACTTTCGTTGTACGGAGCCTTCGTTTTCAGACCAGTCAAATTGGGGGCTTCTGAGACACCTGAAAATGTGTCTCCCCAAATGAGTAATCGTGATGAACCATACCGCGTCTCGCGTTTGTTTCGAATCAGAAAAGATGCTTTGAATTCACAAAGTTGAAATACGCAAGGTCGTACTCGGAAATATTGAGCAAGGTCAAAGCAAGGGCAAAAAAATTTCTTTCGGTTTTTTCAAAGGTTTTCAAAGGTTTTCAAAGGTTTTCAAAGGCGATTCTCATGCTTTTTGATGTTCATCATGTCCTGCACATTTTCCTGAACCGCCAGTATTTTATAATTATTTTTCTGATTTTTCTAATGATTTTCATTGAATTTGCAATGTTAAATACGCAATACGCAGAAAATACATGAATAATTAAGAAACTCCGGAAATACGTGGACCTTCTAGAACATTCATAGACTCCTTGTTGGAGAGCAAGGTGTCTAGGTGCGTCGATCAAAGGAAATCACGCATAAAATCGGAGGAAGTCAAAATATTGAGGTTTTTCTGATAAAAATGACAGCAAAATGCATTGGAGCGTAATATTACGCAATCTGATGAGCGTATATACGCTCAAACAGGAGCTGTAAATACGCTCAAAGGATGCGTATATACTCATGCAATACAGATACGAATTTGCCAAAAATCGATGAGGGTGAGCAGCGTATATACGCTGTATAGGAGCGTATATGACGCAGGAAGCAGCGTATATGCTCATAATACAGCGTATATACGCAGGGTTTTTTGATCCAAAACTTGCCTCGTGCTATAAATACCCCTTGCCTGCTCAGTCCGGGAACCGCGGACTTCATATGCTTCCTACGCATACTCTCTCTCTCTCTCAAAACACTCAAACACTCAAAACACATATACTTTCGTTTTAGTTCAAAGCATCGATTCTCTGTCGAATCAACAAGCGATACAAAGGTTGAATTCTGAGATTTACTCACCAATAACTCTCTCACTTTTTTTAATATTGACATACCATTGTTATGGTTTTTAAATAATTAAAGCAAGTAGAAATCACTTTTAACTTGTTTCATGTAAATATGTAGGGTTTTTCACAATGTTTGCAGGTTTTATTGGTTTTAGTTTCATTTCATTATTATTATTTGTCAATACTAACATTCCTTCTCTTGTATAGCAATTGAAGGCGAAAGATCCAATTGCGCCTGCGTTTTATCAGGAACTAACAATTATTTCTTTGTTTCATGTAGCGATTCAAGGAAAGGATTCGTTCATTGTGTTTGCAAACTAACTTTTGTTTTCTTTGCAGATTTAGGGTAAGATGAGTTGTGCATATTCTTTGAAGTTTATGCACTTCATATATTGCGCTCTTGTCATTGTTGTATGACTTTGTAATATTTTTGCTAACAAAGACGAATTATGTGAATCACTTTTAAATCAGATTAACTATGGACAACCTGTTTTAGGCAGCCGTTTTAACATGATTAATACAAAGCGTGTGTCACAATTTCTAGGTTAGGTAGTCTCTTGTGATAATAGTAACACACTTTCATAGTATTTTAGGCTAGTTCGCTCCTAAGGGTGCTAAAAAATGTAAGTTGTGTGCATCCAATAATCGTGTTTAATGGAATAACAATGAGACGAAATAGAGCGCTACATGCGGGCGAATTGGGTTAACAGATCTGATTCGTACATGTCCTCAACCCACGATGGTTACTGATTGGACGTGGGCCATTGTTTTGCACAACGTTCTGGGCGTCGTGAATAACCTTTCTAGCACGGTGGCTGATTCCCTACTCGACAACACTACAAGACAGCACTCCGGCGGGATGGGCTCAAGCTCACGCAAAAGCATCGATGTGTACCAAGCCGCGCGCCGCCCTATACAAGGCTGAGGGCGCGCGCCACGTCTACACCTTCTCATGATCCTTCTGACATCTAGACTCTCAGCTTGTCTTTCCTTCTCTTGAAGATTGCTCTTACATCAATTGAAGAAGTTTCACGTTCCAACTTTTTTCTTTCAAGTGCTCGAAAATCTCCGTCTCAATGGCTTCTGGTTTGACAGTACACTTCGTCATCATCTTCGCGTATGAAATGATATGGACCTCTGGTTGATTGAGTCCTTCGGGAAAAGAAAGAGGGTTTAAGGAGTATGAACAATCCGCCTAACTGACTCTTCCTCCATCGTTCGATTAGACAATTTGAGTCTCAAATGCTTTCCCTTGTCTACGGAGTGGGGGTTCTTGATCTTGTAGTCTTGAGGCTAGGCTCCACACGGGAGTGTATAATTCCATGGCTGAGTCTTGACAGGAAGTTCATCATGTCATCTTGCTCTCACGCATGGCTTTAAAGCGTGCATTTCTTCCTTTAGAGCTGGAGCTGAGCCTTTATGTCTTGTTGTTTCGCAGATCGATACTTATCCAGACGTCCCCACGCTGAACTTTTCATTCAACATATGCTGTAACACTAGCGACACATACCAAGTCTTGGAGGGTAGCTCTGTTCCAAATAAAAGTACCCAGTCTTCCACAGCTTGGAAGACAAAGTGATCGGGTGGTTCTCTCCATTGTGGTTTGCTTTCTTTCTCAATAGGATGAGGTATTCTTCTCGTTGGCTTTGATCATTACCTTTGAGTCCCCATTTTTTATCGCTCTCCCACAGTCCGCGGCCAAAACTGTTGTAGCACGGTCGCTTAGCGAACTAAATATTTCTATGCTGCAGGGTTTAGAGATGGTGAAAGACTTCCGTCAATGCTTTCCGAGGGATGAATGGAACTTGATTCTGATCTTGAGATGGCTTGGCTCTTAAGGTCTTCGTGGCTCCTTAGCACCTTGCAAGAAGGAAATAATCCTTTTCAGATTATCTCCCTTTGATTGCCTAAGAAGTAAGGAAGAGGAAATAATAAAGCAATTGAATGTAGAGAAAGTAGAGAGAGAAACGTCTATATCTTGTTTAAGTATGAAGTAATGCTTCCTATGTAATAAAATGGTGTCTTGTAAATGGTCTCCAATGGGGTATTTAATGGGCATTTTCCTTGTCTATGGGGCCTTGATGGTGACACTTATCACCATCTCAAGCGTTTATTCGTCTGTTTCACTTGCTCAGAAGTTTGTTTTACGGGCGCTCGAATCGTTTCCGATTGAAATGTACGGTCGATGGACCACTTGCTTCGACACGTGACTGGCTATATACAACACATGGAAACGGGATTGTTGTTTAGTTTGAACTCTTTATGCCCATCGAATGCGGACACGTGCACATCAATTAACTAATATAAACAACTAAAAAATAAAAAAGAAAACCCGAATCATTGCCTAATGCAATTATCATCAGCACACCATCGTATAGTTTAGCACATACAATATGCATATATTCAAAAATAAAATAAGTTAGCACACATCACACAAAAACATACAGTTAATTTTGGTTTTTTTTTTTGATAAATATGAGAGGGGGAGTTTTTGAGGGAATTGAATGAGAGTGAAGGAAATTGGAGGAAGTCATATGGTGAGTGTGTGAAGGGTTACAATAGCACATTTTTTAATATAATAGATAAGTCAAACAGCTCAGTAAAAATAAGTCAATTATAATAAAGATAAGTTTATTCAACAAAAATAGTTGAGAGGAACAAGGATGAAATAAATGATTTAATTGCTAAAATAAAATCCGTATTAATTCACAGGGATTGTCTCAAAGTTTATCATTAATGTCAATGTCATTTTTATCCTTAATAATTGAATTAAACACTAAATTTTTACTTTTTTGGATGTAAGAGCTCCACGAAGGTGGAGAAGAAAATCGATCCAAGATCTCCTTGAAATCAAGGGAAAACTTTAAACCATTAAGTTATCCATATTCTCACTGAATTTTTTACATTTTATTTATATACATGTTCCATTATATTTTTGTGTATGTTCAGAGAGGCATAATGACAAACTATTAGATCAATCCCAATATATACTACTTCCATGGCACCAAAACAGGAGCCCTATGCAAACTGATCATACATCATACCCCTTCCCAATTTGCCCTAAGTCAAAACCAAGCCGTTACAACTAGTGGAGTTTGGAACCCACACTATCAAGTCGTATAGATCACAAGGTACCTACAAGAGTACAACTACTCAACTAATAATGGTTAATTTGTTATGACTTCGACCGTTACAAGTTAGACTAATAGGCATTGTTTGAATTGCACAAAAGAAATATGAGAAATAAAAAAAATTATGGAGGAATTTGAAGATTGAATTTTGTTTTAATTGGACCACAAAACATTAGAAATTTAAGGAATTTGAATTCCAAACAAAATATGGCATTAAATTATCGCATGTTCCCTGTGGTAAATAGATTCCGTCAGAATTGAAAATTTCTCCATGAATAGTAGGAGGAAATTTAGAAAATCCCTTTTGTTTAATTTATGATAAATCGTTAATGTGGGAAGTTATTGCGTATTTCCAACTTTTGTGAATTCAAAGCATCTTTTCTGATTCGAAACAAACGCGAGACGCGGTATGTTTCATCACGGKTTACTCATTTGGGGAGACACATTTTCAGGTGTCTACAAGAAGAATAAGGCGAAGAAGCTTAAGCAAGCTACCCAGGAAGATGAGCGTTCTTTGACAGGTTCTACTCCTCTTTGTACTAATCCCTCACATCGTTCTCTCAGAATCCATGGACATTCACACCACTCATCAAGACATCTAACAGAGCGCCCTTAGAATCAAGAACAAGAGGTTCGTTCCCACCGAAGTGGGGGTTATCACCGAAGCGGTGCTAACCAGAACCTAGGATGTGGATATCCGTCCGGAGGGGAGAATGCCAGGGCTCCTCCTTACCGACAAAGGTCCTTTTTCTACTTCTATTCTGATGGCATCTCAACCCCAGAAAGTCAAGTTCCCCTCTATTGATGCTTATGATGGAGCTACTAACCCAGGCGATCATCTGGACATGTATAAGCATCTCATGCTAACCACCCAGGTTGACGATGCGACTTGGTGTAAATACTTCTCAATTATCCTCAAGGGGCAAGCTCAAAGGTGGTTTAGCGGTCTTCCAACAGGTTCTATCCATAACTTTAAAATTGGTTGTTCTTTTTACTCATCATTTCATGGCTCATCGCCAAGAGCAGAAAAGTAGCTTACATTTGGGAAGGATTCAACAACGACCCAATGAAAGCTTGAGAAGCTATGTCAAACGCTTCAATAATGAGACTCTCTAGATCCTGGATTTGCCAGACCGAGTGATCCTAGATAATTTCTACCGGGGATTGGATGAGGATATTCCTTTCAAGTTTCAAATGGTAAGGCAAAGGGTAGGGGACTTAAATGAAATAATGAGACAAGCCGAAGTATGGATCCATGATGAAGAGGTATGTGCCGTCAAGAAGGCCAAGGAAAAGGTGACCCCTCCCTCCTCAAAGCATCAAAGCAACCAGGTGCATCGAAGTGGTGATCATGACAAAAAGAGGTATGTCACCTTGAATATTGAGGCAGAAGGAACATCACAAAAAGGAACAACCAGGAAGAAGAAAAAATTCAACCACACTCCTACGGTAGAATATACAAAGGATCTTTACCAAGTATACAAAGAAGTCAGCAAAGATGTAAACATCGAGGACCCTCTACCAATCAAAATTGAGTTGGACACAAGGGATAAGTCCAAGTATTGCCAATTCCATAAGGATGTTGGCCATATCACGGGAGATTGTTTCACCCTTCAAAGAACCATGGATCGCTTAGCACATCAAGGGAAAGTGAAGAAGCATCTTATCAAGCGATTTCTGAAAAAAAAAACCCTCATCCAAAAATGATGCCCCAAACAGTGAGCATTCCGACTCAGGGATAGTTCACATGATATCTGGAGGGTTTGCGGCTGGAGGACCCACTGTTGAAGGTCAAAAATAATATGCACACAAATTACCCAAGGTAATGGCTCTTGATAGTGAAGAGAAAGATAAAGAGGTGTTCCCTGATGTTCTTATTTGCGAAAAGGATCGCGGGGAGGTAAGCACCCCCCATGACGATCCTCTCGTAGTAGAAATGAAGGTTGCGGATAAATGAGTCCGACGAATCCTCATTGACATTGGGAGCTCCTACGATATTATTAGCTTTGAATGCCTTCAAAAGCTTAATTATAATGATGATGATGATCTCGTCCCTTGTCATAGTCCTATCATAGGATTCGGCGGGGGAGTGATCCAACTAGTGGGAACGGTGATTCTTCCTCTCCGAATGGGGAAGGAAGACAGGTGCCGCAAGCACATGAAGGTAAAGTTCTTAGTAGTTCAGAACATGACAACTTACAATGTTATCCTTGGCCGCCCCACGTTGAATGCTTCTAAGTCAGTGGTAGTTACACATCTCATGTTGATGAAGTTCGTATGCAACGATGGCAAGGTGGGAACTATCTATGGTGATCAGCATGTCGCCCGAGAGTGTTATCTTACCATTGTTCGGCCACTTGCTGGGGGCAAGGATAAGGAAGTAGCAGAACCGTCAGGACAAAGACTCCAGAAGAAAAGAAAGGTGGGCGAAGTGTTAATGGTTCATGGAGCTCACTAAGAAGCCATGTCAATTCATGGATTGTTCCATTCTATTTCCCGTCCTAAACTGGGGGGTCAGCAGGAAGACTTTGCTATCGATCCTACCTTACCAGAGCGGACATTCAAGGTTGGCGAAACGATGAGTGATGAAATAGGACAAGGACTCAAAATTTTATTAAGGGAATACAAGGATGTCTTCGCCTTCTCCGTGGAAGAAAAGTCAGGGTTGGATCCAAAAATCACTCAACATAGCTTAAATGTTGACCCCACAATAAAACTTGTCAAATAATAGAAGCGAAATTTAGGGCCAGTGCGTAGTAAGGTAGCTGATGAGGAGGTCAAGAAACTTCTTGATGCGGGATTCATTCGTCCATGCCAGTATCCAGAATGGGTGGCAAATGTGGTGTTGGTTCCTAAGCCAAATAGGACATGGAGAATGTGCGTAGATTATACCGACCTTAACAAAGCTTGCCCTAAGGACAGTTTCCCACTTCCCAAGATTGTCATGCTTGTGGACTCTAGGCAGGGCATGAAGCCATGAGCTTCGTAGATGCTTATTCAGGATTCCATCAAATCCCTCTTAAGGAGGAAGACCAGGATAAGACAGCCTTTGTCACTAACAATGGGTTGTATTGTGACAAGGTAATGCCGTTTGGCTTAAGGAATGCCCCTGCAACCTTCCAAAGATGTGTAAACACCATCTTTGCTAAACATCTTGGAAGGAACGTAGAAGCCTACATTGATCATATGATCATTAAAAGCAAGAGGAAGAAGGATCATGTCAGAGATCTAAGGGAGACCTTCGATACGTTGCGACAATTTGGGATGAAGATGAATCCAAAGAAGTGTGTGTTTGGGGTCACATCTGGGAAGTTTTTGGGATTTTTGGTAGATGAACGTGGTATTGAAGCCAACCCTGACAAGGTTAAGGCTGTTCTTGATATGCAATCACCGAGGAATGTCAAAGAGGTTCAAAGGTTGACAAGGTGCCTGGCGACGTTAGGAAGATTTCTTTCCAAGTCGGGAGACAAATGCCAGTATTTCTTTAGGGCCATCAAAAAGAGCGCTAAATTTGAATGGAGTGAGGAAGCCGAAACAACCTTCATTAAACTCAAGGAACATCTTCACTCTCTTCCTAGACTAGTGAGCCCCATGGAAGAAGAAACGCTATACATGTACCTCTCGGTGTCGAAACATGTTGTCTCAGTAGTGTTGGTAGTTAAAAGAGAGGGTACCCAGTTGCTAATCTATTTTGTGAGCCACGTCTTACAAGGGGCGGAGATGCGCTATGCTACCGCCGAAAAATTTGGCCTGGCTTTCATGATGGCCAGCAAGAAACTCCGCCCGTACTTCGCAGCTCATAAGATTGTGGTTTACACGGATCAACCTATCAAACAGCCGTTGACCAAGCTGGAATCGTCAGAAAGAATGTTAAAATGGGCTATCGCTTTGAATGGTTTCAATCTTGAGTTTGAGCCGAGGAAAGCCATTAAGGGTCAGGCCTTGGCGGATTTCATTGTGGAATTAAGAAGACCTCCCCTAATTGAAACATCAAGCGATGTTTGGACTTTGTTTGTGGATGGGTATTCTACTCTAAACGGCTGTGGGGCAGGGATCTTGTTCAAGTCCTCGAAAGGAGACACTTTTGAATACACCATGAGATTCAAGTTTCAGACATCAAACAATGAAGCGGAGTACGAAGCCTTAGTGGCCGGAATTCGGATGTGTAAGGCGGCTGGGGGCTAAGAAAATAGATTTTATGTCTAATTCTCAACTTGTTTTCAATTAAGTGAACGGGGAGTATGAGGCGAGGGATGAAAATATGATCTGCTATTTGGAGATGGTGAAGAAGGAAGTTGAAGGACTAAATCAGTTTCACTTGGTACAAGTCCCGAGATCGGAGAATAACCAAGCAGATGCCCTATCTAAGTTGGCTAATTTGGCAACAGGAGATTCTCCAAGGTTTGTCTTTTGGGAAGTGAAGAATCGGAGAAGTATTGACGAGCTTGAGGAGATTCACTTCATTGATCGGGGAAGCACTTGGATGGATGAGATTGTCGAATACAAGACGACTGACATTCTTCCACTCGATCCCCAAAAGGCCAAGTATGTAAAAGCACGGGACTCGTGGTTTGTCTATTGGAATGGTCAACTATATAAGAAGTCTTTCTCCCATCCTCTTCTCAAATGCATTACACCTGAGAAAGGGGCAAAAGTGCTGGATGATATACATCAAGGGCAGTGTATATCTCACATTGGGGCAAGGGCCCTAGCAGAAAAAACCCTTCGCACTGAATATTACTGGCCTTCGTTAAGAAAGGATGCCATGGAACTTGTAAAGAAGTGTCCAAAGTGTCAAATTCATGGGAATCTCCATCAAAGGCCAGCAAATCTTCTATCTCCGGTATTCTCACCGCTACCTTTCGCTAAATGGGGTGTGGACATCTTGGGACCTTTTTTCCAAGTTGCGGGGCAAAAGAAATTTGTGATTGTTGCGGTGGATTACTTCACTAAATGGGTTGAAGCGGAACCAATGAGGAATATAAAAACCTCTGATGTGAAGAGTTTTCTTTGGAAAAACATCATTACCAGGTTTGGATTGCCACAATCCATAGTGTTTGACAATGGTCCACAGTTCGACTCCAATGTCCTTGCAAATAGGTTATCAGACCAGGGCATAAGCGCACATTTTTGTGTCGGTGGCCCATCCCCAGGCAAATGGACAAATCGAATCATTCAACAAGATCATCTGCAATGGAATAAAGAAAAAATTGAACAGTGCCAAAGGATTATGGGTTGAAGAGCTCTACAACGTATTGTGGTCCATCAGGACCACCATATAGAACTCGACCGGAGAGACCCCCTTCACCTTAGTCTATGGGACGGATGTCGTGCTCCCTATTGAGATGCATGAACCAACATTGCGAGTAATGTTGTATACTGAAGAAGGAAATTGGGAAGAGATGAAGCATAATCTTGACCTGATATCAGAGGTAAGGGGCAACGCACTCTTGCGCCAACAGATTTACAAGCTCCGATTGTTTAAAGATTATAACAAGAGGGTGAGTCACAGACCGATCCAACTGGGTGATCTTGTATTGAGAAAGATGGAATCTACGGGTCGAGCGAAGGAGGAGGGCAAATTAACCCCAAATTGGGAAGGTGAAGGTCCTTACAAGCTGGAAGACGGGAACGGTCATCGGTCAACCCATCCTTGGAATGCAGATAATTTGAAAAAATATTATACCTAGACTGCAAGTGTAAGCACATTAGCATAAATTGGCCAAACGACCTTGTAATTTTTTGAAGATTGAATGAAAGCCTTCAATACTTTTAACTTCAAAATTTTGTGTGTGTTCAATTAGGGACCAATTCCCTCCATAGAACAAGTGAGGCCTCTCAAAGTGAGGGCATAATCTTATCAATTTCGAAAGTTAAATTAACTTACCTAGTAAATGATAAGAGTCACTGAAAGTAAAARCKAAATTAAATCAGCTAAGTCTATAAACGAGACATAATATAAGCCAAAATTTGTGAAGGACAAACGTCCACAAAAATGCGAAGTGCAAACGACCCATGATTCGCAAAGGACAAACGTCCACAAAAATGCGACGGGCAAACGACCCATGATTCGCGAAGTACAAACGTCCATAAATATCACTACTACAAAAATTGGATAAAACACCACTTTTAAGAGACCGGTGATACTCTAAAACCGGTCTCTTATGTTAAGAAGTCGGATTTAATTTAAAACCGGTCTCTTAAGTTGATTAAAGAAACCGCATTTAGAAAACCGGTTTCTTATGTATTGGTATGAATGGTATCCTGTTCATTATTGGCCCCACCACTAGTCAAGAAGCCAGTTTAATTCATTCCTTTTATTTTTTTATTTAATTGCTTCACAATTGGCCCCACCACTAGCCACTACTTTATCTAGATTCTTCAACTCCCTCTTATTTCATCCGATCAACTCCTCTCTCCTTCCTTATTTCCCTTTTAACTTCTCTCTCCTCTATTTGTCCTAGCCCTCTTCGCTCATCCGCAATTCTTCTCGTTCGCTCATCCGTCGTTCTTCGCGTTCACTCGTCCGTCGTTCCTCTTATTTCTCTAAAGCTTTAATTTGTCAGGTTTGTTTTCGTTTTTATTTTGTTTTTTTTTCAATTTTGTTTTTGGTTTTCAATTCTGTGTTTTGTATTCTAATCGTTATATTCGTGTCTTTTTTTTTATTTTTGAGATTTTTTTATCTGTTTTTTCGTTTTTGATTTTTCGAATTTGTTGTGTTTTTCAGTTTTGAGTTTATTTTTTTTTCGATTTTGTTTTTGATTTTCAATTCTGTGTTTTGTATTCTAATCGTTATATTCAGTTATTTTTTGTTTTTGAGATTTTTTTATGTATTTTTTCGTTTTTGTTTTTGAGATTTTGTTTTGGGTTTTTAATTCTGTGTTTTGAGTTTTTTATTTTTTTTTGTGTTTTTTTTAAATTTAGAGTTTTCTGGTTATATTTAAATCTTTTTTTTTGTTTTTGAGATTTTTTTATGTATTTTTTCGTTTTTGTTTTTTTTCGATTTTGTTTTGGGTTTTTAATTCTATGTTTTGTTTTTTTTTCGATTTTGTTTTGTGTTTTTTTAAAAATTTCGTTTAGAGTTTTCTAGTTATATTCAGATCTGTTTTTTTGTTTTTGAGATTTTTTCTGTTTTTTTTTTCGTTTTTCGTTTTTTTCGATTTTTTTTGGGTTTTTAATTCTGTGTTTTGTGTTATTTTTTATTTTGTTTTGTGTGTATTTTTTAAATTTCGTTTAGAGTTTTCTAGTTTTCAATTATGAGTTATCTGGGTTTTGTTCTTTATATTCCGTGTTCTTTATATTCTTGTTCTTTTATGTTTTGTTTATGGTATACTTTAGTCTTGTCTTCCTTTCATTTTTTTAATCTGTGATTTTTTATTTATATTTTTATATTTTAATTTTTTTACAGGAAGAAGCTTGAAGATTAATAAAAGTAAAAGATGGCAGTTTAAGCAATATATATATAGCAAGAAATTAGTATGGAATATTATATGTGAGCTTTGTTAAATATTAGAAATAATTTTTTTTGTTTAATCTTGAATACAATTGTATAATGAAAGATTTTTTTAGTATTATTCCTTTTTCCAGTATATGATAGTAGTACCTTGCCATAATACAAAAATTCGTAGTGCATTTAATTGGGAATATCCATATTCCCAATTAAATGTTTTTTTTAAAAAAATAAATACATCAAAGAGACTGGTTATTGTTAAAAACCGATTTCTTAAATGCATCAAAGAGATCGGTTATATTGTCAGAACCGGTCTCTTTGGTGATGGTCAAAGAGACCGGTTTATCTTAACACCGACCTCTTTGATTGATTTAAGAGACCGCAAAAAATAACCGGTCTCTTTACCTAAGAGCCCTCTCACCTAGAGACCGGTTGTTTTGCGGTCTCTTTGACCTTTAATTTTTTTAACCGGTCTCTTAGCCTTTTTGTAGTAGTGGATGCGAAGGGCATACGGCCCATAGTTTGCAAAAGATAAACGTCCACAAATTTGCACAGGGCAGATGGCCCATGATTCACAAAAGAATAAGGTCCACAAATTTGCAAAGGGTAAACGTCTTCAAATAAGCGAAAGGCGAACGCCCATGAACCTACGAAGGGCAAGCATCCTTGAACTTGCGAAGGGCAGGCATCCTTGAACCTGCGAAGGGCATGCATCCTTGAACTTGCGAAGGGCAGGTGTGGTTTATTGGAAAGGTTTACTCAATCCCCAAGTTTAAGGGCAATCAGTATGATTGATTGACTTGATACCCCTATTAGGTCTCAAGTCAATCAATTCTTTAAAATCTATAAACTTGGTGATTTCATGTCATAAAGACAAGAATGAGGATTTAGGGGATTGTGCGAACGTACACTACAATGTATAAACCTGTTATACTTCGCATTATTAACACGGAGGTCAACAAGATTGTACGAACGTGCATTCCAGTGTATGCACCTGTGTTTCTTCGTAAATGTATGCATGCGAAGACTACGGAGTTATGTATCTCTTCGTAACCACTCCAATGTTGCAAAGATATACAGGGGCAAGTATATGTATAAAACAAAAAGATGCAATGTGAAGAAAACAAAATAAATACATAAATAAATAGGTGGCGAGCAAGACAAAATAGAGGTATGAATAAAATAGTGGTTCTGCGAGGATCACTGAAATTGATAGCAGAAGGTGGCAAAGCACTTAAATGTGTGTTACAAAAATGATAGATAGGTGGCGAAGCACCAGATTATTAGATTACATCATAAATTCTCAAAAAGATAGTTAAATTTACATTTGGGAAAAACAACACAAGAATTTTTTCGAAGAAAGGAGGGAGAGGCGAAGGTCCTATGCCTCATCATCATCTTCAAACACGAAAACAAATGAAGGCGCAAGCTTTTCAGGTCGAGGAGGAGGCACTTTATCGATGCAAGCACACTCCTTAACATAGGTGAGACGCTCTTCGAGAACTGCGAAGGGATAATCATCCTTGATAGGCATGTACTCCKAAGCCTCCGCAACAAGAGCTCTCATTTCATTGATGCGTTTCTCCTTCGCTTCAGTCACCTTTGTCTTCACTTCCTCTTGCAAGGAAGAGTATTCAATTTGAAGACTTGTGAGGGCATTTGTTGAGGTCGAAGCCGCGTCCTTCGCCAAACGAAGCTCTTCAGCATACTTAGCATTCAATTCCTCCTCTAGCTTCAAGCTTCCACCTCAGTCTTTACCTTCGCAGCAACTGCTCCATCAAACTGGGCCTTCTCCTTCGCAGCAGACTTTGCCTTCGCTTTCTGAAGACTTAGAAGCTCATCCTTGACCTTCTTGTAAGCTCGAAGGGCCTCGGAATAGCTTTGCTGAGTCTCTGAAAGCTCATTCGACAATCTCTAGTTCGCTTCGGAGTTTTCAAGAGCAATTGCAGTAGTTTGCTGGGCAAGGTAGTCGCTGGCCTCTTGTTACAGCAGCTCCTTGTACTTTGCCTCCCTCCGATAGTGACGGATTACTTTCGCAAGTCCGTCGACTCTCACCATGGCCTGCGAAGAAGCAACGCATTATTAAAGCCAAACAAAAGAAATAACGAAATATGGCTAAGTAAGGAAAACACTTTACCTCAGCCAAACAGCCATCGATGGCTCCAGTAGAACCTTTGTCCAAGCCTCGCAGTGTTTCCAGATAGTCTGGTGGAGCACAGTTCACCATCTCATTAATCATTTTCCTCTTGCGTGGAGCTCGGAAGTTCTGCGAAGCTCGGAGGTATTGCTCATCCTCCTCTTCGATCCAAGTCGCATCTTTCTTTTTGTCATTGGCCAAATCATTGGCTAAGTTGGGATTCTTCTTGGCAAAGTGCTGCTTAAGCCCATGATGAACATCCTTGTCAGGCTTGGGCACCGCAGCACGTGGAGCTCTGGGGAATGGCGGAGACACTAGAGGTGGAACAATATTGTCATTGTCAACATTGAACTTCGAGAGGTCAATATTTTTGATGCTGTTTACATACTCGTGATGTGGGAAGAAGGTCTGATGAAACTCTTCGTTGCGGCGACTAGCAGCTTCGTCGTCGTCGCCTTCGATGTCCACATATTCTGCATATTCATCGTTAGGACGAAGGTCGGGAGTTTGGTTGATTGTTTCTGCGTGATCACCAAAATTTAAAGGATGTTTAGTGGAACGAAGGGCAGTATCGTGGGAACTCTTAAACCTTCGCTCATAGGTGTTCGCATAAGAAAGATTCTCACTAGGTTCACCGACGAAGGGCACTTCCCGAATGGGAGAAACCGAAAGAGATTTCTACTGCTTCGATGAAGTTCCAGTTTCTTACGAAGAGGCTTTCCTCTTCACACCAGCCTGGGATCTGCTGGCTTTGGACACAGGAGTCGGTGAAGCCCTCCCTGCATCGCCAGGGTCGTCCGAATCGACCCTCAACACTTCCGGCGAAGCATCCTTGGTGTTCTTTTTGCTTCGCCCATCTCTCCTTCGAATTTTAAGAACGACCGTCGAAGGCTTGTGGAGATCCTGAATTAACAAGTAAGAAATTTTTCTAAGTATCAAAGACATACCACTAGAAGTTGCAAAGCTGCATTCCAATACATCCTACGCTTTCCCTTCGCCAAAATGGCCAAGGGAAGCTGCGAAGCTACACCTCAGTGTATCCTGCCCTTTTCCTTCGCCAAATGGCCAAGGGAAGTTGCGAATCTACACCTCAGTGTATCCTGCAGTTTTCCTTCGCCAAATGGCCAAAGAGAGATACATATGAGATTATTGCGAACGAAAACCAGAGTAAACACTGTGGTGTACGTTCGCAAGAACCCATGGTTCAACTTACTGAAGCCTTTACATCGACCTATAAAAAATGGTAAAGGGTCCGCAAACAGACACCAGAGAAAGCTCTGTAGTGTACGTTCGCAAGGACCTTGACAGATGCAAAACTAATGCTTATGCTGATTTGCAACATTGCAAACAAAATATGATACAAGCACTAGAGTGCACGTTCGCAAGTCCCCCCCCCCCCATCAAGCATTAAGACATATAAGAAAATCTACGAATGAGGAAATTGTGAAGAAAAATCAATGGAAGCATTGAAGTGTACGTTTGCAAGRRCCCCCCCCCCCCCCCCATTCAGCATAAGGTTATAATAGAAACTTACGAAGAAGGAAACTGCGAAGCAAGAATCAGTAGAATCATTGAAGTGTACCTTCGCAAGTTCTCCCTTTTGCTACAAAGAAAGGAGTTGATAGGAAGACTCACCGCATGGTCTTTGTTCTTTTCCTTCAAGGTTTTGTACCTTGCTTCAGCAGCCAAATCATCGTATTCATTCGCATCCATTTTACCTTTTTGATGTCCGACAAGCGTTCATAAGCAGCAACTGCGAAGAAAAAGGAAAACCAAGGTTAGCTAAAAGAAGATCCATTGTATCGAACTAAGTAAAAGCGAAGCTACCTCTTTCTTCCCTAGTGCCATCGAGTAGGGAGAAAGCCATTAAGAAGTCCTTCTCGACGAAGAACTCATAGAAAGGGAGCTAGTACTTTGGAATGAAATCCTTAGTTGCTCCATCACTAAGGACCACCGCCTTGGTGGTAAAATACTTCATTTGTTTCTCTTCGTTCTCTGAAAGGGTCCCCAATTCATGAGACTTAACCGAATTGGGAGTCCTTGTCCAAGCACAGAAAATCTTGGCGGCATCTTCCTCGGTGGTGCGAACGAAGAAAAAATTCGTCTTCCAGACCTTGAATTTATTGGGTTTGTCGAAGGCAGTCATGTAACCTTCGCGATTGGCCAGTTGATACCAGCCATAAAGGCACTTGTTGTTCTTGCTCAAGGTGTGCATTCGCATAAAAACTCGGACCGAAGGGGAATACCCTCTTGCCTTGCAAGTTGCGAAGTACCCCAAGATGTGCACCCAAGAATTGGGAGTCAGTTGCGAAAGGCCTATCCCATAGGCCTGGAGAAGATGGTAAAAGAATTTCCTAATGGGAACCCTAAGTCCAAGGTCAACAACATCCTTGTAAATGGGGAAGGTTCCTTCAGGGGCGTCGATTATTCTGTCTCCCTTTTTAGGGATTATAAGTTCGATACCAGGCCCTCTTATTCCAAGAAGGGCACTGTACTTTGCTTTGTTCGCAGCCAATTCTTGTATCCATCCTTCGCGAACCACAAAGGATTCGGGGCTAGGGTACTCGCGAGTCCTTGTGGCACTAGAGATTTTTGGGGAGGATCTACTAAAATGTCCTCAGTCGAAACGTACAGTTCAAATTCTTCTAGAATTATACCTTCGTGATCTTCACTATCAATATGCGAAGAAGAAGGCCCTTCCCCAGCCATCTCCCTTTCGCGTCTAGTAATGCTTGGAACCCAAACGGTTTGTTTTACTCTCGGCATTGTGAATTCATACACAAGGAGAGTAGCTGGAGTTGGGCAATTATTGAATAAAGGTTTGCAAGTATAGGATTGGGGAATCGAAGAACCCTTGGTCTCAACAAATCCCGGAGATGTTGGTCTGGGCTCTTCGAAGCCCCCAACATCCGACTTATTTGGGCTCGAAGAAGAAGACAAAGCCATTAATTATTACTTTATAAGAAAGAATGAGAAAATTCAAAAAAATTTGAAGGAAAACTATACCTTAACTGGCGAACCGAAAAATACTGTCGAAGAAGACTGCGAACATAGATCTACGAAGTGAACAGTTGCAAACTTTACCCAAAGCTCGAAGAAGAGAGAGAGAGAAGAGAGAGATTTTGGAAATAAATGAAACTCGACAACTTTTTCTCTCTCCTCTCCCCTCCCTATTTATAGAAAAAAATTAGGGTTTCTTGGGCCTTGAATTCAAATTTCCAAGCCCACTAACTTAGGCGGGAAAAGAAAAAGAAAAGAAAAAGGAAAGAAGAGGAATGAAGGGCCCGATGGGCCTGGAATTTTGGGCCCAAAAGAAGGGTGTATAACGGTTGAATCGATCCACCTGCCATTTTCCAAGGACATTAAAGTGCCCATAGGTCATGGACACGATTCCCAAGAAAAAAGGCTCGAAAATCAAGGAGTGACTCAAATTTCAACTCCGACAATGAAGCTAAGGTCAAACCCTCCCAAACTAAGTATTGAAAGTGTTTGAGGGGCAAATGATGTGGCACGTAGAATCTATATGCCACGTGTCAGCATTCGATTGGGCATAAGAGTCCAACTCAACAACAATCTAGTTTCCATATGTCGTATATTAGCCAGTCACGTGTCAGAAGCCAAGTGGTCTATTGACCGTACAATTTCAACTGAAACCAATCGAGCGCCGTAAAACAAACTGCTTAAGCAAGTGGAACAGACGAATCAACGCCTGAGATGGTGACAAGTGTCACACATCAAGGCCCCCATGGGACAAGGCAAATGCCTATAAATTCCCCATGGGAGACCTCATTTACAGACACATTTTTTTCATACATCGGAGAGCATTTACTCATACTTAAACAAGTATAGGTGTTTCTCTCTCTAACTTCTCTCTACATTCAATTGCGTATATTACTTTTCTCCTTCCTTTACTTACTTAGGCATTGGAGGGGAGATAATTCGAAAAGGATTATTCTCCTTCTTGCAGGTGCTAAGGAGCCACGAGAGACTAAAAGAGTCAAGCCATCTCGAGATTCCAATCCAAGGTCAGCTCCCTTGGAGTAGCATTGACGGGAAGCCTCCACCCATCTCTCAACCCTGCAGCAGAGGAAATCTTGTAGTTCGCCAAGCGACGTGCTATAACATATTATTAGAGTTTAATTTTACTTGATTATTAGAGTTTTAATTATGGTTAAACAGGTTAATAATAGTTGTTTACCGGTTTTTACGGTTTAATTTTAATCTAGGACCAATATAAGAAGATAAGGGTACATGGTCGGATTATTCTATAATTAAGTTAAACTCGGATTAATTTGAAAAAACCTCTAAAAGGTGGGATTATTCCCATAAATTTTTCCAGAAAAAGTATTATTTTTATAATTATTTTTCATTTTCAATAGTCACCAAAGTATATGTACAATATTTATTCCATTGCACGATTTAAACGCATGAACAAATAAAACTTCTCGTGCTCATTCCCCATTATATGATTCAATGATCTATAATATTTTTTTTAATTTACATCATGCTCATGCCTATATGAGTAGTGGGAAGTTTTTATTCCATATACACCCCTTCCTAAAAATGCTTCATTCTAGGTTTCAAGACTACTCACGAATACATATTTTACTATTATTAATAGAATTTATGTCGAACCTCTAATATTTTCAGTAGTAAGAAGAGGTTTGTTTACAGACCTTTAAAAAATAAAACAAACATCAACATGATAAATCTCTTATTACTGTAAAATCCTTATAAAACATTGTTCTACTCTATATAGAATTATTCAATGATGCTATATTTTCCGTGCTATTGCACGGTTTAAATCTAGTTTATATTGAAACATTAATAAATTTCTAAAGGATTAAATTTATTTCTACTGAACTAAATTTAGAACTATTAACCAAACTTTTTTTTTTACTAAAGTGAACTTATTATTATTATATAAATTTATTTTTACGGAAATGAACTTATTTTTTTAAAAACTTGTTGAAATAAGCTGACGAGAAAAGGACCTTATTATTGAGTACTCTATACCTCTCTGCTGTGTTTTCATTTTTATTTTTTTGACAAGTGCTGTGTCGGGACATAACTGATCTTATGAATAAAATCCAAATGTGTATCAACCAATGATATTAAATTGCTAACGTATAATAATAAATCAAAGAAAAATAGTGAATTGTTGTTTGCCATCTACGATTACTCTATACTACTTCACATACAACTAGTGATGGTAACGGACCGAATCAGAGTCGGATCCGACCCGTCAATAATTCAGATGTTATTTTTGCCTCCAACTTCGATAATTCGAATTCGATTCAACTTTTAATTCAAACCTCGACTCCGATCCAAATCGGATCCGACTTTTAACCCTCTTTTTTAATTTTTTTTTTTTTAGTTTCTTTAAAAATCATTTTCAATATTATCTTTTAACAATAACATACATATCATAAATTCACAGTCTAAATAAAATATAAATATGAATAAAAATTAAAACCATAATAATACAAATTATACTCTATTGTCTAGTGCTCTACTAGAAATTATTTCTAAATTAGTGGAGTATAAAAATAAATAAACTCATACTCCCCCTGTTCCCTTTTGTTTGTTTTGTTTGGAATCGAGGGGAGGATTAAGAAAAATAAATTTTTAATTAATAGAATGTGTTCATTTGAATTACTTGAAAAGAGGGTTATTGACTTTTTTATTTAGTACTCCCTCCGTTCCGATTTGTTTTTTACGTATGTATAATTGCACGTCAATTTAGTATTTGGATAAATTATGTTAGTATTACTTGAAAGTTGTACTTCGTATTATTCTTTTAATTTGTTTGAGTTGTGCGCAAAAAAATTAAAGTAAATCTTTTTATATTTAAAGTAAATCAAGAATAATGAGTAAATAAGTAAGAGGTAATATTAATTATTTTAGGGGTAAAAGTAACATTAATGGGTAAAAAAGTAAAGTATGAAAAAAGAAATGTAAAGAATAGGGAACACCGAAAAAGGAAACGTAAAAAACAAACTGGAACGGAAATGAGAAAAGGTAATAAATGCGTGTTGAAAAATGAATTTTGGAGAGTAATCTAGATAGTGGTAAAATATGATGGAAGAAAAATAATATTATGGTTCAATTCACCATGAAAAAAGATGGATAAAGTTAGAGTTAAAAATAGAAAAGATTTCAAACAAGACAAACGTTTAGGAATTTCATTTTGGGAAATAGGCCAAACAAAATGGAATAGGAGTAAAAACATGGACTAAAGTACTAAACTCTTCAAGACTTGAACAATTTTCCAGAGATATAAAGTTGAATGGTTAACATTAAATAAGTTTAAGTCATTGTCAAAAGTTTAATTGTTAACGGAATCAGGTGATTTCTAGGATCCGATTTGACCTTCTTTCAACACAGAGTCGAATTGTTTAATTAATGGGATTCGGAGTTGAATTTTTTAATTTTCAGTCTTAGAACGGAATTTTTTTTGTCGAGTTCGACCTAATTTGCCATCACTAAATACAACGACCATGCATTCAAACAAAACACCGCATGTGAAAATCACACATAAGCCTTAAAAGTCAAGAAAACACATGCACTTATAAACATCAAGTTATGTCAAGATGCACTTGTAAACATCAATATATCTTTACAATCTAAAAAGAGAATAAGACTGCTACTGTTCAAATGAACAGTAGAAACAGTAGAGGAGGACCCACTAGAAGCCACGTCAGCAGCCCACCAATCCCAGAGCCCAGCACCACTGCAACCCCCAAAGCCACTGCCCAGGTCCATCCCCCCAAGCCCACATCCAATCTTTACAATCTAAAAAGAGAATAAGACTGCTACTGTTCAAAATGAACAGTAGAACACGTAGAGGAGGACCCACTAGAAGCCACTCGTCAGCAGCCCAATCCCAGAGCCCAGCACCACTGCAACCCCCAAAAGCCCAGCTGCCCAGGTTGCCGATCCCCAAGCCCACATCCAATCACCCCTAAAACCCACACTCGAACCCCCAAAAGCCCAAACTCTCATATTGTTCGTTAGGAATGCGTTCACGTACACCTCCCCTCACCACATACGCTTTGGATCTTAGAATGGGTTCAACGCAGCTCCTCCTTCAACCTCGATCTTCTCTGCTCATGAAGCTCAGAGCTTCAATGTTGCTACCCTTCTCTCTTTTTCTTGCTCCTATGTGAAACTGCCACCCTTCTCTCTTTTCTTGCTTTTCTATTCACTTGAAGATGCGAACAATCATGTTAATGGATATCCCTGATTGGAAATCGAAAGGTAATTGTTGATTTTGTTTGCTTATCTTCATTCGTTTTTGCTTCGATTTGATGTTTAGCAAATTTTATTTTTTGTTCATTTAGGGTTTCCTCGTTGATCGGAATCCTCTGAAAATTAGTTTTTGCAAACGGACATCCTCAATTCTTTGATTTTATTTTTGTTGATCTAGGGTTTTGAGGGTTTTGATTAACGGTTTTAATTTGATTTCGGTTCGAATTTTGGATCTCCAATTTGCTTCAGTTTCTATTCGTGTTTTGGGTGTGTAAAGATATGATTTCGATTTTTTGTAAATTTTCAATTCTTTAGATTAGCTTGATTCGTTAGAATTATTCGATTAGGGTTTCAATTGATTTTAGGGGTTGATTTTATTTACATTTTGTTTTTGCGATTTGAATTACGGTTTTAATTTGATTTCGGTTCCAATTTTTGGATGTTTAATATGATTGTTTAGAGGCTAATTTGCTTGGGTTTGTTATTGTTTTGGGTTGATTCATGCTTTTTTTTCCTTGCAATTTGGGTGTATAAGGATGTAAAAGATGCAAAACGAAAAGGAAAACATTTTCACCACTGGCTGAGAGTAATGCAATTGAAACGCTGACTTCTATGCAGCACAACATTGTATTATGGAGCTGCTATTACAGAAAATGGCACAACATTTCTTCATTTCTGGGGAATGTTTCTTATTTTATAGTTGCTTTGTTAGTTTGCATATTTTATTAGTAAGTTAATGGGCTGACTTTTGCCTTATTAAAATTGATCTTTTAGTGTGAGCATGCCTTATCAGTAAGTTAATTGATCTTTCTTTTGATTCAAACTTGATGTTATTGTTTGTAGGACCAAATCATTTGGAAATTAAAGCAAATATAGACTCATATCCCTATATTCTCTTGCAAATTGGGATCCAAAAGATGATCATCCGTATAATTCAAACTTGCTTGATTTTAATTGTTGAATATTAAGGTTTAAAATAATTGCCTTTTTATTCTGAATATTTTAAAAAGATGATTGTAGTATTGATCAATCAAATGCCTACTTTTATTTTTGTTTATTTTATGCGAAATTGTTAAGTTGAAGGACACACATGCTGGAAGATTGATAAAAAGTGTAAATTTGAAGATCAATTTAGCAATGATGACTTCTTCTGGTAGGATCATATAGAGTTGGAGGGTTTTTGTCCATCATCCAATTTATCTCCCTTAATTCCACCATTTAATTTAAGGTTGAAATCCTTTATGAAACCGAACTCAACAAATTTGTCAACAAATTTTCTGATGTAAATGTGCCTTAGCTCTCTAATGTTTGTTTTTGGGTTTCTAATTGGATTTGTAGTTAAGATTATATGGTCATATAGAACTGAATTTGTTGTCTGCTGTTTTGAATTCAGTCATATTATTATGTTTTATTGTGTTTTTTTGTCTGAAATTTGGATATTATAGCTTCCATTTTGTGCTATTTAGTTTTCCATGAGCTAGCTCTATTAGGCTCTGTTTTCTTTTTAGAAAGAAAGGGAAACATCACTCTTTAGCTATGCTCCCGCGGTGGTGTAGCTATCTAGATAGGACTCACGCAGAAGAGATGATGCACATGAACTTCTCTGCATCAAACTAGATGTTCTGTCAAAGCCTTGTTCGAATTCTGGTAATATAGAATTATCGTCACTCATGACAAGTTTCCCCAGATAGTATTTGTTATAATATTTAATTTATTGTGTTATAATCTGATACTCGAATGCAAGTATTAGACACGAGTTGATGAAAGCTGACTTTTCTTATCTTTGAGAACTGATGCCCCTTTCATGTAATGTGATTCTGAACTCGATACCTTTGTTTCATGTGACATTAACTCTATTGCTCCACCACTGAGCCTGGATTACAGCCTGCTCTTCTTATGCTTTTAGAGTCTTGTTGTTAACTTTCTTGACGTTGATCGTTCTTAAAAATTCCCCTTTTCTACGCACCTGCCTTGACTTTGCTATCATGACTTTGAGAAGCACTGGCATTTCGAGCTTTCGGTCAGTTTCCATTCCTTCCATTGATGATGATATGTGTGTATTTTGCTATTTAAGTAATTTAAGTGCGGATACTTAACAAGTTTTCATGGAAGATTGGATTGGGTTGCCAATCTCTGTGGAATTGATAACTTGGGTAGTATGACTTAATGCACAATGGTTTTAGTTTGTCGGAATAAAGATAGCCCTTTTGGTAAGCATTTGCATCATAGCATTCCATGGCTTATATTTAGCATGGATTGTGTTTTAGTTGACTTGTATATTGGATAATAATTGTGTTTGGAACGTCGAGAATTGTGAAGCTTGTTGAATTATTATCATCTGATTCAAGAAGTTTCACTACAAGTATAAATAGCTGAATTGGTTCAGCTCATTAATGCAACCACTGTTTCGATGAGGAGAATATATAC
>SNQN01005011.1:0-17813 GCA_008642245.1 Bassia scoparia | reverse complement strand
TAATAATTGCTGAATTGGTTCAGCTCATTAATGCAACCACATGTTTCGATGAAGGGGAGAATATATACGGAGTATCTGTTTTTATATAATTGACCGTTTCGTGCCTTTGTTTGTCGTCATTTAATGACAATATTGCATAGCTCGATTTTATTGTACAATAGCTCTCACATTAGCATCACAAAAACTCTTTACTCGATAGTCGATACCATTATATTAATTTGTCGCTTTATCCTTTGAAGTATTGTAGGATATATGCTGAGCTTGAATTGCATGGTCACAATATATATAGCATATAGCTCCTGTGTGCTTAAGTCTATTGTCTTGCATTGTGCAACAATGTTAAATATCCACTTTTTCTTTAAATTGCAGTGTACTCGCTTATTCAATTCTTGCATTTGTTTCTTTGTTGTAGGTGCAAGCACGTGATATTGTGGATCGTGCTATAGCTAACGAAGACAACTGTGTCTTCTTCCTACATCGACCAAGGGGTGGTGAGATAAACTGATAAATTGTCGATTCGGCCAGCTAAAAATCGGTGTATAATTGTTGCAGATGAGCATAGTAATCTCGTTTCACTGATATATTTTGTAACAAACTTTGTACTTCACAAATAATTTTTATATTTAACAAAACAATTATATGTTTGCTCAAAGTATCTTTCTAGCACAAGAATTGTAAAACCACAAATACTTAGAGTTGGGAAAATGTTATAGATTCGTGTTATTTACTACAATATTTCGGTATCTCTCATCAAAATATAAATTAAATAATAGTATTTTGGTTATCAAGTGCTTATTATCATTAAGACTATTCATTCTCTACAAGTTACAATCAAATAAATTTGAAGAAAAGCTCCAGCAAGTGTTCCCACCCTTCCGATAAGTGCTCATAATTGTCATCTTAATCACCTTGGATGTGTAAGTCCATTATCAATGTAATGTGGTGTTCTCGGTAATTGATTGTTTCAATTATAAACTAACGTTATATACCGTCCGGGGCACGCGCGCATCGCGCGCGGTGCAACGGCTAGTCTTTAATAACGAGACGTAAAATTTATCACAAGTTGATATACATTTACACCTATCTTAAATTATGATATACAAGATTGAATGAAGGTTATATAAACCGAAAACGCTAAAATAGAAAATTTACGTTCTATAAAATAACGGATCAAATAATCAATGGAATATGTAGAAAATTAGCTAGTACTATGTTATATATATAACAACCAAATTATTGAAATTAAAGTAAAAAGTATTGTATAGTAGTATCAAATAAATTAAGACAAAAACATCAATGTCACTTACTATTGTAAATTTCCAATTAAAGAACCAACAACCACCATCGATAAGGCTATAATTTGGTTCTAATATTAGATCATCTTCTCATGACTCCGTTGATCAAGCTATAAATTAAAATTAAATGACTCTTAATTACATCCTTTTCATTGTTGTGACTTTGTGTCGAAATCATAGCAAAATCATCGGCCTGTAACATTGTATTAACGTGCTATATTTTCGTATTAGCTACAAATATAACTATTTGTAACTTCAAAATTAACAAAAAAATCATGCGACGTGCCGCAATTATTTTTGGTACTATGAGGAGTTCTCGTTGCCTACGGCGATTGAACTGAAAACTAGTCATCCCGCGAGATGCATTGCAGGGTACAATAAGCATCATTCTTCTAACTAGATTTTAAATTTATTTTTTAAAGCTTGAGTCGAGACCTTAGTTAAAAAGTTTGAGACCCTTAACTACTCGATCAACTCTATAAGTTGATGACAATTTAAGAAGCACATACACAAATAATTATTGCAATCTCTGTATGTTAGATTAATTGAATCAATATCACCAAGTTGTTACATGCATTATTCAATTCAAGCTACTTCGTATTATGTATGGTGTTTCATGCATATTATGTTGTTCTAATTATGTTCAACAATTTCTGCTACATATTCAACATGATAATTTTTTCGATAGATTAGGATTTTTATTTCGAATCAAAGGTAAAGAAAATAGTAAACATTCCGTAATGCATGGGATTTGGGGAAATGAACAAATAAACTCATACACAACATGACTTAACTCTGAATCTCTGATATATAACGTACAATCCAACATGCCAAAATGTCAAAATAGAGAGAATAATGTATGTTGTTGTTTTTATTAGCGTTATAAACGAGAATACATATACAACCTATGAATTTAGAGCTCGAAACATAACAAAACAACCCAGTAACTATACATATATTATTATAGGTCTTAACACAAAACAAAACAAGGAGGGATTTTATTATACAAAGTTGCATGTTGAGATGTTTGAGGCAGGAGCTGATCGAGTAAGCTAAAGAGGAAAAAGTCGTGAAGTCATGGATGCATTATGAAGCAAACTCCCATTATTTTCCCAAAAAGGCCGTAAATTTTGTATGAATAAGGTTACATCTAACTCATCTATAGATATTGRGTAATTTGGGTCACGTAAGTCTTGCAACTTAGCTTGTACGAGTTTATACTTGCCGCTCATCTCCTTTATCAAAACTTACAACATAAAAACTTTGCCTTCAATTTTATGAGAATTGAATATGCAAAGTTGTAAGTCAATACTGCGTGATTCAATAATTGTAGTTTATGCTATTTTGCATGAACCCTGCCACACAATGCAAACACCTACCTAATTTTAATTACAAATCAATAAGTCGAATTTGTGTTGCGTTGCTTATCAAATGTGTCAAAATAAAAAAAATAGAATAAATGCATGTTCATGTCGGAATGAGTTTGTGACATCCATGTTCATGTCGTGTTCGTGTAAACTAAGAGAGAATTTGTGAAATATTGATTTGGAGAAATGAATTATGATCCTCATTCAATAGAAAATATCTTATATACAATGTACAATCAGAAAGCTATGATAACTTGCAACAGAAGCTTGTAACAAACTCAATAACAAACTACAAAGTTTGTTAGAGATATTTACATCACAAAATAGATATTTGCTAAATAACTCATAGGGTTAACACCCCCCCCCCCCTTCAAGCTGGACTTGTAGTTGAAGTAGAAGGTAATCCTGTCCATCCATTCAAAGGAGGTTGAGATACAAGACCAAGCTTGGCAATCAGAAACCTATGTTGATCAGTGCCCAATGGCTTAGTCATAACATCAGCAAGCATAAGAGAAGAACGAATGTGAGCAATATTAATGAACCCTGATTGTACATTCTCCCTGACATAATGAACATCAAGCTTAGCATTCTTCTTTGTAAAGTGTATTGTTTTCTCATGATAATAAGGGTTTTCAGCAATGTGTTGAGCAGAAACATTGTCACAATACAAAGTAATAGGCGTTGAAATTTGTATGCCTAAATCAGACAATAAACCTTCAAGCCAAGTCAATTCACTAGTAGTATAACTCATACTTCTGTATTCAGCTTCTGTGGAACTCTTGGAAACAACCTTTTGTTTCTTTGTTTTCCAGGATATCAAGGAATTCCCTAAGAAAACACAATAACCATTGAGAGATCTGCCTGAGAAATCACAAGCCCCCCAATCAGCATCACTATAAGCTTTGAGAACAAAATCATTTGAAGCAGAATAGAAAAGGCCAAGATTGAGACTGCCTTTCAAATATCTCAAGACATGAACAGCTGCAGAGAAATGAGTTGTTCTTGGAGCACTTAGAAACTGACTTAAATGATGTGTGACATAAGAAATGTCAYGTCTAGTRAAATTCAAATACAACAYCTTCCCAACAATCTTCCTAAAYGGTTCAGGATCAGACATCAATTCACCATCTGAGTGATTCAATTTGAGACCCTTAGGAAAAGGAAATGTAGCATCCTTACAGTTGTTCATATGTGCATCTTGAAGCATATCCAAGATGTACTTTCTTTGATTAAGCATAATGCCTGCAGAACTTCTTGATACTTCAATGCCCAAGAAATATTTGAGGGAACCCAAATCTTTAATAGTAAAAGCAGAATGCAGAAGCTGTTTGAGTTGATCAATATGAGCACCATTATTGCCAGTTACCAAAAGTTCATCTACATATGCAACCACAGTAGTGAAAGAACCATCCTTATTTCTAACAAACAGGGAATAATCTTGAGTGAATTGACTAAAACCCTGTTGCAACAAAAATTTTCTAAGCTCAACATTCCACTGCCTTGAAGCCTGCCTTAAACCATATAAAGATTTCTTTAGCTTGTAGACCAAACCAGAACCTTTATCATACCCAGGAGGTGGTTTCATATAAATTTCTTCATCAAGAAAACCATGTAAGAATGCATTATTAATATCCAATTGTTGCAAATCCCAATTCTTAGCAGCTGCCAAAGCAATAAGTACTCTGACTGTAGAAAACTTTGCAACAGGACTAAAAGTATGTTTGAACTCCTTCCCTTCAATTTGTTTATCACCTCTGGCTACCAATCGAGCTTTACACCTCTCAACAGTGCCATCAGGCCTGAATTTAGTTTTATAGACCCATTTAGATCCTATAGGTTGAACATTAGAAGGGAAAGAAACCAAATCCCAAGTCTGATTCCACTACAAAAAAAACAGCGTATAGAGACGGAATTTTAGGGACGGAAATATACCCGTTTCTAATTTAGCGACGGAACAATTATATTTCGTCTCTAAAATAATTTAGCGACAGAATATGCAATCCGTCCCTAATTTAGAGACGGATAAGAAAATTCCGTCCCTAATTTAGCAACGAAAAAAATAATCCGTCCCTAATTTAGGGACGGATCTACAAATTCCGTCTCTGAGTTGTTTGAACAATTCTTTTCTAAAGCCTCAATCTCTTTAGCCATAGCATCTCTCCATTCAGGAAACTCCTTAGCTTGATTATAAGAGTATGGTTCGGGAAGGATAGTACATTAGACAAGCTATGAAGACAAGATTCATCAAGAAATGAGAGAGTAGGTTCCTTGAAAACATTAAAGGAGGCAGAAACATCTGCTGAAATTGAATTTGTAGGAAGAGCAGTAGAAATAACAAAATCATTATATTTGGAAGGAACTGTAACATTTCTTGTAGACATTCTGGGAGGAAGAGGAGGAAGTGGTGGTGAATCAACAGAAGGAGAAAGAAAAGAAGATTGAGAAGAAGGAGAAGAAGTAGGAGAAGGAATAGAATCAGGAACCAAGGGAGGAGATGGTATATTTGTATTAGGAGACAAATTTGAAGGAGAAGAAATTTGTGAAGATGTAGGAGAAGTATTAAGAGTAGGAGAAAGACCTTGAAATTGTTCAAAAGCATGAGATACAAGATTAGGAGAAGACAACTGAGAAGAAGAAATAGGATTAGAATATGAAACAGAAGAAGAAGGAATAAAAGGAAAATCAGTTTCAACAAAATGCACATCTCTGCTTAAAGAATTTTATGTGTTTCCAAGGAATATAGCTTATATCCTTTCTGACCTGGAGGATAACCAAGAAAAATACACCTCTGAGCCTTTGGAGAAAACTTATCCTTTGGATGTAAAAGAGGATAGCACAAACAGCCCATAACTCTCAAATGTTCATAATTTGGTTTCTTACCATATAATTTCTCATAGGGTGTAAGCCAACCAAGTAACTTTGTAGGCATGAGATTTATGAGATAAGTTGCTGTAAGAATGCATTCACCCCAAAACTTTATTGGCAAACCAGAATGAAACCTCAAAGCCTTAGCAGTTTCAAGTAGATGCCTGTGTTTTCTCTCAACCCTACCATTTTGTTGAGGATTACCAGGTATACTTCTTTGATGAACAATCCCTTGAGAGGAAAACAAATTTGAACATGTCTCTTGAACAATTTCAGTGCCATTATCACTTCTGATAGTTTTAATAGAAGTTTTAAAATGTGTTTGAACATAGGAAAGAAAATTGGAAATCACAGAAGGAATTTGAGTCTTATCATGCACAAGATATGTCCAAGTTGCCCTAGTATAATCATCTAGGATTGTCAGAAAATAATGTGCACCAGACAAAGCAGGAGTTCTATATTTACCCCATAAATCCATATGAACTAATTCAAAAGGAAATTGAGACAAAGAAATGGAAACAGGAAAAGGAACTTTATGATGCTTTGCTAAAATGCAAGCTTGACAATTTGGATCACAATCCTTATATACATCACCAACGAAAACTAGGTGTTGCAATTTGCTATTAGAAGCATGACCTAAGCTAGCATGAATCAAAGACATACTAGGCTTGGTTACAACATTATTTGCAAAAGAAACTGAAGAAATTGGACAAGAATTGACTGAAAATATGTAAAGATCATAGACTCTCTCAGCAGTGCCCTTAAGCTCCTTACTGATATGGTCCTGAAATTTACAACAGGATGCATCAAATAAGACATCCAAATGAGAATTAGAAGCAAGCTTACTGACAGAAAGAAGATTATTTGTGAATTCAGGAACATAAAGAACATCAGAAAGAGTGATGTGCTTATTCAAGGAAATAGTTCCAGCATAATGAACAAAAACACTAGAACCATCAGGCAAAGTGATTCTAACAGGAACTTTCAATATATGCATAGAAGAAAATAAGCATACATGAGATGACATATGATCTGTTGCACCAGTATCAATTATCCAACAAGAAACAGGCAAGGGTTTAGATGTAGTTTTAATATGAGAAGTCATAATATTACCTGCAAACTGAATACCAGAGGATAAAGGATCAGATTGCAGAGAAGCAGAATTAGAAGAAGAATGCATGAACTTCAGAACTTCTTGACATACTGCATTAACAACAGTAGGATCAGCCTTAGAACTTGAGGAAACAACATTTTGAGCATGTGAAGTAGGAGCAGGCCCTAGAACACCAGGAGCAGAAGATACATTGACATTAGAAGCAGACTTAGCAGGAGTTTTATTCTTTTGATTTTGAAACCACTCATGATAACCAACAAGCTTCCAACAATGATCAATAGTGTGACCTTTCCTTTTGCAGTGATCACATAACAAATCAGCCTTAGACTTCTTGAATTCCTTCTTGAAAGGTTGAGGAAAACGAGAAACAGTTTTAACAGAAGAAGCAGAAGCATTAAAAGCACTTGATTCAATAGAAACAATTGAATCATTATTTTTGTTCTGTTGCTCAACTTGAAGAAGAGTATGATATGCCTTATTGACTGAAAGAAGAGTATCCTGAGAGAGTAAATTTGTTT
The DNA here is from genome assembly GCA_008642245.1 of Bassia scoparia. Taxonomy (NCBI): domain Eukaryota; kingdom Viridiplantae; phylum Streptophyta; class Magnoliopsida; order Caryophyllales; family Amaranthaceae; genus Bassia; species Bassia scoparia. The sequence continues at coordinate 10,654 of SNQN01005011.1, read as the reverse complement.
TCACCTGATCAAAAACACGATTGAGTCCATTGAAGAACTGCATAAGCTTATTGCGTTGCTGAACCTCATGAAATTTCTTAAGCAAACCGCAAGAGCATTTAAGAATCACACCACAAGAACACTCAGGAAATCCATCAATCATCTGAAGCTCATCCCATAACCTTTTCATGCGAATGAAATACTCAGTAATAGAAGCTTCACCTTGCTGCAATGAGCTTAACTGTTGATGAATCGCAAAAATCCTAGGAGCATTTGTACGACCAAATCGTTCAGTCAACTCACTCCATAATTGAAGTGAAGATTCAGCAAACTGAAAGGACTCAGCAATTGAACTCTCCATGGAATTATGAAGCCAGGAAAGCACCATGTAATCATTGCGAAGCCACTTTTGATAATCAGACGCAAGAACATCAGGTGTAGGAAGACTACCAGTCACAAAACCAAATTTATTATGACCAATCAACGCTACTTTCACAGTTCTGCTCCAATTAACAAAATTAGAGCCATTAAAAAGATGCTGAGACAATTGAAGACCAGGATGATCACTATGAGAGAGAAAATAAGGATCCTCATTTGGCTGAGGTTGAGGAGTAGAACGACGATCATCCTGATCTGGAATTTCAGCCGCCATTGCAGAAAAACAGAGTATGAGATAGAAGAGAAAGATTTCCGAAAGAAAACAACGAAAATCAAGAAAGAAAGCAAGATATCAAGAAATTGAAGAAGAATGATAGTAAGAATCGAAGAAAGATATGAAAAATTGAAGAAGAATTGAATGAGAGAAGAAGAAAACGAAGAACAAAGAATTCTGGAATCTCTGATACCATGTAAACTAAGAGAGAATTTGTGAAATATTGATTTGGAGAAATGAATTATGATCCTCATTCAATAGAAAACAGCTTATATACAATGTACAATCTGAAAGCTATGATAACTTGCAACAGAAGCTTGTAACAAACTCAATAACAAACTACAAAATTTGTTAGAGATATTTACATCACAAAATAGATATTTGCTAAATAACTCATAGGGTTAACACCTACCTAATTTTAATTACAAATTAATAAGTCGAATTTGTGTTGCGCTGCTTATCAAATGTGTCAAAATAAAAAAAAATAGAATAAATGCATGTTCATGTCGGAATGAGTTTGTGACATCCATGTTCATGTCGTGTTCGTGTATGTTTCTCTTAACAGCTTCAAGTCGAATTTATGTTGTGTGACCCTAAAATAAAATGATATAATTCGAAGTACTACGTAGTTAACATGTTATCATGGTACATTATGATAAAACGAAGTAGGAGTACAGTGCTTGATTCGAAACTTACACATAGAAAAGTAGTCCGTAATTGATGATCGAGTTGAATAGTATGTATTGTCGTCAATGGACATTGTGTAGGTTGACTTGCATAAAAGGTTTGTAAGTAACAACAAATGATTTGGGTGGACAATGCAATGATGCAACTTAGTGGTTATGATAATAAAGGATTAGGATTAGAAGATAACAAATTAAAGATGCTCAATTCAAGGAAGATGCTTGCATGAATTTAGCTGTGATTGGAAAGATGGATATTTTGTGAATCGAATCGATCATCATATCAGTCATCAGTGGAGCTGCCAAATTCATCACACAGGTTAAATTGCAGGATTTGGCAGATAGGAATAAAAATATGGAATAATTTATGATATGCGACCACCTAATTCGTGGGACATCTCTTTTTGTGATTGAATTTCGAATAGAGATAACAAAATAAATTTGATCAACTCAATTTATGTGTCAAAAATATTGTAAGATCTATAACCTACTTTTAAGGAACCAATTTTTATTTTATGCTCATAAAAATATTGTTTTTTTTTTACGTGAAATGGCAATCATAAAAATATTGTTGCACTCACATTAGAGAGGCTAGTAAGTACTCGTATATATATAAGACTACTAATTGCTTCTATTATCAACTTACCGGAACTTGTTATTTAAGAAAACAAAGCTTAATTTCATAATAAACTCATATAAACTCAATTTTATTGAAAATACTCCGTATATACAATGGAACAAAGCATACATGAATATTATGACAAAATAATTTTTTGACAAGTATAAACGGGTTGTGAGAAACGACCATATAAAAAGAGATGCAGAGTAGTATTGGTCAGCTTAGTTAATCAAGTTCTAAGAAATGTATGGAGTATATATCAAATGATTCATATCATAAATTCATAATAAAAATATATCGAGTCTTGCCTTTTCTCCTTTATTATTACACTTACGAATATCACTTTTGTTTTTTCATTATTCACTTTGTTCTCTCCTTTGTAATTGTAATAAAATATCTTATTGATCTTTGGCCACCAACTGAAAATTCCTAATCAATCCATTGGATTGACAAAAATTGTTAATCCAATGACATTTTGAATTTTGATAAATAAAACTAAAAAAAGATAAATGACAATATTTTAAATAAAATATTCCATTTATTTACTCAAAATAAATTGTGTTAGGCATCCCTCAGCACGAACAAAGAATATGCATAAATAGTGTCTTAACAAAAAAATAAAGGAAAAATTAACAGGTATAATCCCACCTTTGGTGGGTCTTCCAAAAATAAACCCACCTTTGGATTATTTCGGAATAATCCGAACTTTGGGGTCAGTCTTCCATTTTTGCACCCGATTACCGGTTACTTGTTGTACCGGTTAAAGCTTAGTTTAARTTTTTHTTTTTTRTTTTTTTTTTTTATAAAAACCTCACAAACCTCTCCGGTGGCTCTCCCCTCCTCCTCCCTCCCTCTCTCTCTCCTCTTTATGGTGGCGCACCCAGTGCTCAGTGATGGCGGCGCAACCTAGTGCTTACTCTCATCCGCCTCTATCGCTCTTCTCTTCCTCTGGTTTTGTTTGTACGGCTAACTGTGGTGGTGGGGTGGTGTGATTTGTTGCGTGGGTGCGATTGTGGGGTTTTGGGGGTTTGTTGGGGTCTTGTGGGTACGAGTTGTAGGTTGGTGGTTTGGCCAGTCGTGGGTTGGTTTTGGTCGTTGAGGGTGCAGATATTTGGGGGTTTTGGTGGTGTTTGGGTCGTGGGTACGATTGAAGGGTGTGTGGTTTGGCCAGTCGGGTAGTTATTGGTCGTGAGGTGCGATTAGGGGTAGGTGGTGTTGGTGGTGGCGGTGAGGATAGTACAGTGAAAGGTGATTATGGCAGGTGTTGGGCTGTGAAGTGGTGATGGCAGGTGTTGGCTGTGAAGGGTGATGGCAGGTGTTGGCTGTAAGGTGGTGATGGCAGCTGTTGGCTGGTGGCACTGGGATTAGTTGGTACAATGGTGAGATGGCAGGTGTGGTAGTTGGTGCTGTGGTGGAAGGCTGGCAGTATGGGAGAGCGGCGGTGGGCAGGAGTGTGGTGGTTGGGTGAGGGTAGGGTAAGGTGAGAGAGATAAGTTTACTTAGATTTCATTATAATTAATTTGTTTAAATTTAATTAGAGCCACTTAGAAATGAACGTGTCCAATTACTTAATCAACAGAGGTCACCAATAGGTCACAACGGTATGGGTGCAAAAGGGAAGACTGACCCCAAAGTTCGAATATATTCCGAAATAATCTAAAGGTGGGTTTTTTTTAGAGATACACCAAAGTGAGATATACCTGTTAATTTTCCAAAAATAAATAGATTAGAAGAAAAGGTAAATTAATGTACTCCGTACCCTATAAATCTCAATTTGCATTATGTATCCCTTTCAGAACATAACAACTGTATTACTCGTAATTATCTCTATCTCTATGTTAAAGGTTGAATAAAGTGCTTTCGTGGGCTGTTCATATTAATACTTCGTATGGGAGGTACTAACTTACTAAGCCATTGATAATTTGACATATATACAGCCAACAATTAACACTTTGGGTCAATAATATCACCTAACTATAATTAAAGACTGCTGTGTTGAAAAAGTGCGTTTAATCAAAACAAAAACAAAAACAAAAACAAAAAAACGATCTTATGCTATCCATTATTATTATTTTAGACTTTTTCTTCATCAAATTCCCCCCTGGAACGACAATATCATAAACCCACACTGCTACAAACACATTAAACTTTGAATTTGTTGCCGCATAATCCAAGCTACTTTAATAAATTAACATTATTTAAACAAATTTTAAGTTTAAACCAAAAAAACAAAAAGACAATCATCTCTTTCACACTCTACTTAACAGTCTCCCACTTCACACTTCCCACTCTCACTGCCCACTTCTCTCACTCTTTCTCTCTCACCATGGAAAACCTCAAGCTCCAACTCTCATCCCTCTTCCTATTCTCTCTCCTCTTCACCTTTGTTTCAGCTCACCAGCCCGGCCCCGAACCCGAGCCCCGTAGAACGTATTTGATTCGGGTCGACAGAACCTCCAAGCCCTCCGTCTTCCCAACCCACTACAACTGGTACACCTCCGAGTTCACAACCTCCGACTCCCAAATCCTCCACACATACGACGCCGTTTTCCACGGTTTCTCCGCCGTGTTAACCGCCGCTCAAGCCGACACCCTCGCCAACCACCCTTCCGTCCTCGCCGTTCTCGAGGACCGCCGCCGTGAGCTCCACACCACGCGGTCCCCACAATTTCTCGGCCTCCGTATCCAGCGTGGCCTCTGGTCGGAGTCCGATTACGGATCCGACGTCATCATCGGACTKCTCGACACGGGTATCTGGCCGGAGCGCCGCTCTTTCTCCGACCAAAACCTCGGCCCAATCCCGAAGCGTTGGAAAGGAACATGCGAAGTGGGTGAGAAGTTCACCCGTAAAAACTGTAACCGCAAAATCATCGGTGCAAGGTTCTTCAACAAGGGACACGAGGCCAATTTCCCCGGGATTGGAATCGCCAATACGTCGTCGTCTCTGGAGTTTAAGTCCCCAAGAGACGCCGACGGGCATGGGACCCACACTGCCTCAACCGCCGCCGGAAGGTACTCTTTTAACGCCACTATGAACGGTTATGCTTCTGGGGTTGCCAAAGGCGTTGCTCCTAAAGCAAGGTTAGCAGTTTACAAGGTTTGTTGGAAAAATTCAGGTTGTTTTGATTCTGATATTTTAGCTGCTTTTGACGCTGCTGTTAACGATGGTGTTGATGTTATATCTATCTCTATTGGTGGTGGTGATGGGATTTCATCCCCGTATTATTTAGACCCGATTGCAATCGGGTCGTATGGGGCTGTTTCCAGGGGAGTCTTTGTTGCATCTTCTGCTGGAAACGACGGTCCAAACACGATGTCAGTGACTAATTTGGCACCGTGGATTACGACCGTTGGGGCGGGAACGCTTGATCGGAATTTCCCGGCTGAGATTGTGTTGGGTAATGGGAAYACATTATCKGGGGTTTCGCTTTACGCGGGTAAACCGTTGGATAAAGCGTACCCGATTGTTTACCCGGGGAAAACGGGTACACTCTCGGTGTCCCTGTGTATGGAGAATTCACTCAACCCGAAAGAGGTCAGGGGTAAGATTGTAATTTGCGATCGTGGCAGCAACCCGAGGGTTGCGAAGGGYGTGGTGGTTCAGAAGGCGGGTGGTGTTGGGATGATCCTTGCTAATGGTGCTGCTAACGGCGAAGGATTAGTGGGAGACGCTCACTTAATCCCGGCCGTTGGAGTTGGATCCAACGAAGGAGATTTCATCAAAGCTTATGCTTCGGGTAAAAGAGCAACYGCTAAGATTAATTTCAAGGGAACCGTTGTCGGAATTAAACCAGCACCAGTGGTGGCCTCATTTTCYGGGAGAGGCCCCAATGGGCTAAACCCGGAGATATTGAAACCCGATTTGATTGCCCCGGGTGTTAACATTCTAGCCGGTTGGACCGAAGCTGTTGGTCCAACCGGGTTAGACGTTGATACCCGGAGGACGGAGTTCAACATTCTGTCAGGCACTTCAATGGCGTGTCCTCACGTTGGTGGGGCCGCGGCATTGTTYAAATCGGCACACCCTGATTGGTCGCCGGCTATGATCAAYTCAGCAATCATGACTACAGCAAGTTTAACCAACAATAAGCTTAACCTGATGACGGATGAAGCAACCCCTGGAAAACCATCTACGCCTTATGATTTCGGGTCCGGGCATTTGAATTTGGAGCAAGCATTGGACCCGGGTCTTGTGTATGATATCACAAACGATGACTATGTCAACTTCCTGTGTGCAATTGGGTACGGTCCCAAGACAATTCAAGTCATCACTCGCACTCCAGCCAACTGCGAGAGGAAGACAAAGGCYMCMCCSGAGAATCTGAATTACCCGTCGWTAGCAGTGRTGATTCCAAGCTCGAGCTCGAAGGTRGCAAGCAAGACATTTGTGAGGACGGTGACAAATGTAGGAGACGACGTTAACGCCGTTTACAAGGTGAAAGTGGATGTTCCAACTAGAGGGGTGAAGGTGGCAGTGAAYCCAATGACACTGGCCTTCAATGAGAAGGTGAAGAGGATGACTTACACAGTGACGGTAACAACAGATAGTAAGYATTTGAATTTGGGTGATACGGGTGCCGGTTTCGGGTCAATTTCTTGGGTGGATGGGAAGCACGTGGTTCGGAGCCCCATTGTAGTGACCCAAGTAAATGCTTTGTAATGTAGTGAAGCAGMWAAAATGGAAAAATGAAAGAGAGGTTTGGGAGGMATGTTGTAGGTGTCGGGTGTATAATAGGGAAAGAAGGAATGGTATGGTTAATGGCAATGATCAAACTTTGAAAAATGGTTGGGTAGCTCTTAGCCGTTTGATTAGTAGCTTTTGATGGATTATCATTGTTAGTAGTATTATGGTAGGAGTTTTTATTTATTATAATTAGGGAGTGGGGCTCTCTAATGTGTATTAATTTAAGTTTGATAAATGCTTTTGCTTTTGGGATGATGAATGATGAGGTTCTGTCTTGTCTCGACTCTTGATGATGAGGATGATGTTGTAATTTAGAAAAGGCAATGTCGTTGTATAAAGAGTTCAAAGACAGAAAAGAGAAGCTAGAATAGTACAGTAGTATTATAATAGCAATGTAGCAAAATCTGATCATTCTGATGTTGGTAAATTCTGTTTTTGTAACCCATTTTAGCAAGGGCAAGTGATTTCCACATCTCGTGCCCACCCTTTCAAATTCGTATTTCTCTTCTCATCTAAAAGTTAAATAATCGCGTAATTTTATTACAGTAAAAAAAATTAAAATAAAGTGTAGATTTGTTTGGATTAATGTGGGAATCAGTTGCCTTGGCAAATAGCAACTTATAAACAATTCACATGATTGCATATTTGCATGCCTTTATTATAGGTGAGTTGGTGTTGGTGTTGGTGCAAATGTACAAATGGTAGTTACTTTACACAAGTAACGAACATATAAGCGATATAGCTTACCATATTGATTTTGTTTGATAATTAGATCTATTACACGGACATTGATAGTGAAACATAACATAAAGTTTTTAGTTCAATAGGGAATGAGGTTGATGACTACTGGATGGTGCCAAATTTCAAGCTCAACTACTTGACCTTCTCAATCCTCCATGTTAGAATTTTAGAAAGTGCAATCCTAACACTAAAAGGTAATCTACAAAGTTCAAATTCTTAAAGAGACAATGCTATGGAGTATTTGACGGGAGTATAAAGTACAATAACAGGAAGATAAGAGGTCAATCACACACTAAAAATACAATAAAATGTGGTGCACACAAAAAAATTACAAAAAAAACTGAAAAAGAATGGTGTTAGTCAATTTTCATTTAGATTTTCGGGAGTAATTGACGTCTATATTGATTAAAAAGATGTCTATTGTAATTAAAATATCGTCTATGTTAATTAAAGGATATCTATGTTAATTTTATATATGTCAGGCCTGCCAGTATTGATTGTAATACCCAATAATTCTCCCTTTTTTTGTAAAATAATTAATGAAGATATGGAGAATTATGATATGTTTATCGCTACGTGTGAAAACGTTTCGGCTTATTCAGAATTTTTCAGAGGAAAAAACACAAAATAAGAAAATATTTCTACCAAAATGTAAACTTCGAAATAAAAATTCAATTTAAAACTCAATCAACAAGTTAGAACCATTTAAGGCTCTTATTTGCAACTAAAAAAAAATTTCTTTTTAAACTTGAAATATCAAAATCGTTCGATAAAGTCTACGATCCTGAAATAAATAAACAAGGTACGAGTACGAACGGCTCTTCACTCAACCCATCCATCCAAGGCTAGTCACCTTATTGCAAATCCTGTGGAAAAGTTTGCTCTCCATAATTTCCAAATGAAATAAGATCATCACAGGTCCATAAAAAAGGAAAAATGGGACGACACACACAGACATAAAAACACACAATCAGCAAAGCTGAGTACGAAGTACATCAACTCACAAACCAGAAAACAAACGGACAACACTGTCTCTTAACACACACAACCCACATATAGTACGACACCTGTTAAAAATAAAGAAAAACCTTAACGTGTGTTCACAACCATCAATCACATTTTTAATACAACCCAAAGATCCATACACTCAGTCCCAACATTATTAAACTACAAAATATATATAACAGTGCTCCAAAGTAGGCGTATCTCCAATCCCAATATTTCAATATCTCTGCTTTAAATATTTAGTACTGCAAGAATAGTTTACTCGGACTCCAATGCATGACTCGATTATTATCTCCTCTTACGTATTACTTAAAACGGTTTCCATAAATGGGGTTGTTACATAAATTATTGAAAAACATTCCCTCTTTTTCCATTTTTAGTAACTTTTTTTCTACTTCTTCGACTTTTCCAATACTTTTCTCTCTTCTTACTTTTCCTAATCTACACCAATTCATTATTTTATTCATTCCTCTCTCTTATTTTTTCTAATCTTCAATACCCATTCATTACTTATAATTCCTTTTCTCTCTCTTACTTTATTCTAATCATAGTACCCTTATCTACAATTAACAAATTTTGCCTAGAAAAACCCCATTAATTTCACATGGTTTCAGTAATACTAACAGAGAGAGTAGTTTTATTGCATTTATCTATGTTGACACAATAGACAAGATTGTCAAAAAACCCAGACACACAAGGTATGCCACTCAATTCAACAAACACACAAGGTGCCCACATTCAACCAGACACACAAGGTGCCACAGTTTCAATCTCCCATGCCTCCCCGTCGAAAGGCTCAAAATTTCACATAAACCAATGCGAACGGCCGCGACCCATCAACCATAGTTACGATGATAATCTCAACTAACCCCATTTTGGATAAAATCCATATTGGTAAAATCCGTTTTTTTTAAAATAATAAAAGAGACGCGTGATCAGACGACCCTAGATAGGAAGAAGCGAATAAAATCGCAACCCCAACCCCTGATTGTCGAACTCCTAGACGTGCACAAAATCAGAGTTTTATTGCTCAATTCACAATTTTTATTATTAACGAATTATTCAACAAGTTCATATGACTCCCTGCAAGACCACAAATCACCTGTACCAATTTTTAAGCATATTTAATTCTTTTAATTAACAAACCTATTGGACAAGCCAACTAACCTCGTCATTAAAACTTGAATACTTCCCTTTACTCAATTCATACAACATATCATGAACGAGTAATAAAATCAACTCATGGAGTAAGTTAAACTTTGACTCCATTTAAATTTCAACCATATATATTAAAATTACCTCATGAAGCAAGTGATACTTGACTCCACTTAATTCATTCCTGTATTATAAACCATCTCATGGGACAAGTTTCACTTGACCCCACTTAATACATCAATAGATCAAACCAGTTCATTAAGGACAAATGACTATTAACAAGCTTCATATCAATCCTCAAGAGTAAGACATTTTCCACATTTATTCCTCAATTTCCACAAATATAGACTAGGACAAATTAAATAATTTATTCGTGACTACCAAACAATTCTTTGGACGTTTCCTACTCATGTCTCTAAGTTAACAAACATCCTCAAGGATACACAACAATCAAGGATTCCGCAAGTAGTACGTACCTTGAAAGGAAAATAATCCAGCTATTTATTTTTCACTTCAACAATCACACAAGGAGAATTTCTTCCTACAATCAAATAGAAATTAATTACTATTGATTCCTAACACAAAATTACAGCAATATATATTCCTTGAAATCCCACAAAAACCTTTAGAAATAAACCATGGACATGTTTTAAAAATTAACTTCAATGCTCATATAATAAACCATTCYTTTGTGTTTTTAAAACCTTAAAAGTCATATTTTTCAATGGTTAAAAATCACCTTGAATATGTATAATAACTCTTAAAATAACGTAATTAACATATATTTTCGTGCCGAATATTTTTGATTAATTTTAACAACAAAACATATTTCGTAGTCGAAAAAATGTCAATTTGATGTAATAATTAGATAAAATACTAAAACACCACGGAAATTGATAAAAATTTCACTCAAATTCTATTACTGTATATAGAATGTCCACACAAATTTTCATAAATTATTGATAATCACAAAAATCAGGAAAAATCAAAAAATGAATCTGCAACCCGAAAACTGTCAATTCTAAAACGATTTTTTAAAAAAATAGTAAACGTGCTCAGAAAATCCTGAAAAATTACACAAATTGTACAACAGTATAATGAACACTCCTTTAAAATTTCACAGATAAAAGAATTGT
>SNQN01005010.1:23426-47542 GCA_008642245.1 Bassia scoparia | reverse complement strand
ATTTCAAGACCTTTAAACAACCAATGTTGCTCATTTCCCCCTTGCATAGACACACACACACATATAAAACCTATATGATTTTCGTGTATTTTATTTCGGGATCTTGCAAACCCCTAAAATAATCATGATTTATAGCCTACAACTTTGGCTGTCAAAACTGTCGTTACGGATCTCATCTTCGTTTTCCTAGAAATTCATGCACATGTCATAGGATATCTTTAGGAGGATACATGTTTGTTTCTAGCACGCAATAATCAACATTGTACCCTAGATTCTTGTTTTCCAACCACATGAACTATATAGACTTATGTGCCATTTGAGACCTTTAAATGGAATCCATTGGTCGTTTCCACTTGCGTTGATGCATTTTATAAACCAACAAAGTTGCTATATTATTATCGTCTATTTTTATTTCAGGAACATCTAAACCCCTAAAAGCGTGAATTATAGCCTTCGATTTTGGCTGTTCACGAGGTCGTTACAAACCTTGTTTCCGTTTTCCTAAATTTCACACAAGAGTCTTGAGATATCATTAGGGAGATACATGTCCATTTTTAGCATCAAATAACCACTATGATACCCTAGATTTTGGTTTCTACAGCACCCAAACCAGCCCCCAAATTTTGCTTGGAATCGTTATATGGTTGTAGGAACCCATGGAGAAAATTTTGGACATTTTTCCAAAAAAAATTCGGAGTCCTGATTTTTAGTGATGCATAATCATCGCTTTTCGGCTAAAAAACGTCTCAGTGACTCGGCTCGATTTTGTCCAGATTTTTTTTACACCTAGAGGGTTATGAGATATGATTAATCCTATAATTTTGGCCCCAAATACCGAGTGTCGGGCCTCCCACGGGCGTTTTGACGTTTTGTCGCTTTTTCTTAAAATTTGACTTGCGACCTCCGAAACCCCAACAAATCTCCTTGTTTTGGCCCCAAATTTTTCTTGGCATCGTTATATGGTTGTGCGTGAGATAGTTTATCAACAAACTATCAGCAAACACTAGGGAGGTTCTAATTATTTTATTGTGGAAGATTTAATTAAATAACTAATAAAAACTGTTGGATAAAAACCTTGATAGCCTCAACTACAAGGGGTTTCACTCGGCCTCAACCTTATGAGAAGTGGACGCACCACAATAGCAACGCTACTTGATTAACTCAAAACACAAAACTTCCTTTTATTAACTGATTCATCCCATATTTATAGTACAAAACAAATCTGAAAATAAACTACCTAGGATAGGATATTAAATCATATCCACGTAACAACTAAATATATCTATGAAATAACTAATTATATCCTAACAAACTAAAATATCTTAACTATTCTAACAAACTAGAATTATCCTAACAAACTAAAATATTTAAATCTAATATCAAGATAATATCCTAACTACCTAACAAACTCCTAATTTTATTAATCACGCGTAGCTTTTGGACTGACGTATCTCAATCTCGCGACTAATAGACGACTCAACAAAAATAAAATAAAATAATACTAAATAATTTATACTGATGCTATTGAATACGCATCAGGTTGTGGGAACCCATGGTAAAAATTTCGGCAATTTTTCCAAAATATTTCAAGTGACCTCATTTTCGTGATGTATAATCCACGTTTTTCGGCCAAAAAACGACGTCTCGGTGACCCGACTTGATTTTGCCCATAATTTTTTTCACAATTTGAGGGTGATGAGGGAAGCGTATTTCAAATTTTTTGGCCCCAAATTCTGAGAATCGTGCCTCCCACGAGCGTTTTGACCTTTTCTTGCTTTTTTTGTGAAATTTCGCGTGCAGCCTCCGAAACCCCTATCAAATCTCCTCGTTTTGGCCCTAAATTTTATTTGGCATCGTTACATAGCTATGGGAACCATGGTAATTATTTCGACAATTTTTCTAAAAATTTTCCGAAAACTTAATTTTCGTGATGTATAATCCACGTTTTTCGGTCAAAAAAGATGTCTCGGTGACCCGACTCGATTTGGCCCAGAATTTCTCCCACACCTAGAGGGTGATGAGGGATGACTATTCCAAAGGTTGAGAGCCCAAATAGCAAGTGTCATGCCTTCCACGAGCATTACGACCTTATGTTTCTTTTCTTGGAATTTGGCTTGCGGACTCCGAAACTACATCAAATCTCCTCGTTTTGGCCCCAAATTTTTACTGGCATCGTTATATAATTGTGGGGCAATGGTATAATTTTTGGCAATTATTCCATTAATTTTTCGAAGACCTCATTTTCGGGCAAAAAACGACGAATTAGTGAGTTGCATGGCTCGATTTTGTCCAGAATTTCTCCTAAACCTTGAGAGTAATGAAGGATTCCTATTTCAACAGTTTTGGCCCAAATACCGAGTGGCTAGCCTCCCACGAGCGTTTCGACGTTTTGTCGCTTTTTTTTTAACTTTGTCTTTTAGCCTCTGAAACATCCATCAAATTTCCTCGTTTTGGCCCCAAATTTTTCTTGGCCTCGTTGTGTAGTTTTGGGAACCCATGGTAATTATTCCCAGAATTTTCTGAAAACCTCATTTTCATGATGTATAGTCCACATTTTTTGGCCAAAAAAAGACGTCACGGTTACACGACATGGTTTTTCCCATAATTTCTCCCACACCTAGAGGTTGATGAGGGATGACAATTCCTAGAGTTTTGGCCCGAAAAACAAAGTGTAGTGCCTCCCACGATTGTTTCGACGTTTTGTCACTTTTTCAAGAAGTTTCGTTTGCGGCCTTCGAACAACCATCAAATCTCCTCGTTTTGGCCCCAAATTATTCCTGACATCGTAATATTATAGTGGGAACTCATGTCAATTATTTCGGCAATTATTTCGAAATTTTTTCGAAAACATCACGGTCATGAGAAACAACTTTCCAGCAATTTTGTACCCAAATACCAAGTATACTGCCTCCTACGAGTGTTTCAACATTTTCTCGTTTTTTCTTTAACGGATTCAAAAGTCCACCTTATGGAGTTGTTTGGCCCCCAAATCTTCCTTGGACAAATCATATTATCATATGAACCCATGGTAAACATTTCGGCAACTTTTCCGAAAATTGTCCGGAGGCCTCATTTCAGTGATGTATAATCCTCGTTTTCCGGCCAAAAAACGACATCTCGGCGACCCGGCTCGAATTGGTCCGGAACATCTGTCACGCCTTCGCGGTCATGATAAACGACTATTCCAGCAGTTTTGTACCCAAATACCAAGCATACAGCCTCCTACGAGTGTTACGACGTTTTCTCGTTTTTTCTTTAACGGACTCAAAAGTTCCCCGTATGGACTCGTGTGGCCCCCAAATCTTCCTTGGACACATCATATTATCACATGAACCCATGGTTAACATTTCGGAAACTTTTCCGAAAATTGTCCGGAGGCCTCATTTCAGTGATGTAAAATCCACGTTTTCCGGCCAAAAACGACATCTCGGAGACCCGGCTCGAATTTGTCTGGAAGTTCTTTCATGCCTTCACGGTCATGAGTGATGACTATTCTAGCAGTTTTGTACCCGAATACCAAGCATACTGCCTCCTACGAGTCTTTCGACTTTTTCTCGTTTTTTCTTTAACGGAGTCAAAAGTCCCTCGTATGGACTCGCTTGGCCACCAAATCTTCCTTGGACCCATCATATTATCATATGAAACCATGGTAAACATTTCGGAAACTTTTCCTAAAATATTCCGGAGGCCTCATTTCAGTGTTGTATAATCCACGTTTTTCGGCCAAAAAACGACATCTCGACGACCCGAGTCGAATTTGTCTGAAACTTCTGTCATGCCTTCACGGTCATGAGAAACAACTATTCCAACAGTTTGTACCCAAATACTAAACATACTGCCTCCTACGAGTGTTTCGACGTTTTCCCGTTTTTTCTTTAACGGACTCAAAAGTCCCCCGTATGGACTTGTTTGGCCCCCAAATCTTCCCTGGACCCATCATATTATCATGTGGTACATCACTGAAATGAGGCCTTCGGTCAATTTTCGGAAAAGTTGCTGAAATGGTTATCTTGGGTTCATATGATAATATGATGAGTCCAAGAAAGATTTGGGGGGCTAAACGAAACCATACGGGGGACTTTTGAGTCTGTTAAAGAAAAAAATGAGAAAATGTAGAAACACTCGTAGGAGGCAGTATGCTTGGTATTTGAGTACAAAACTGCTCGAATAGGTGTCTCTTATGACCGTGAAATCATGTCAAAAGTTCCTGACAAATTCGAGTCGAGTCGCCTAGATGTCGTTTTTTGGCCGGAAAACATGGATTATACATCACTGAAATGAGGTCTCCCGACAATTTTCGGAAAAGTTGCCGATAAGGTTACCTTGGGTTCATATGATAATATGATGGGTCTAAGGAAGATTTGGGGGCCAAACGAGTCCATACGGGGGACTTTTGAGTCCGTTAAAGAAAAAAAAGACAAAACGTCGAAACACTCGTAGGAGACAGTATGCTTGGTATTTGGGTACAAAACTGTTGGAATAGTCGTTTCTCATGACCGTGAAGGCATGACAGATGTTCCGGACAAATTCGATTCGGGTCGTCGTCATGTCGTTTTTTGGCCGGAAAACGTGGATTATACATCACTAAAATGAGGCCTCCGGACAATTTTCGAAAAAATTTGCTGAAATGTTTACCATGGGTTCATATGATAATTTCATGGGTCCAATGAAGATTTGGGGGCCAAACGAGTCCATAATGGAGACTTTTGAGTCCGAAAAAAAAACGAGAAAACGTCAAAACACTCGTAAAAGGTAGTATGCTTGGTATTTGGGTATAAAACTACTGGAATAGTCGTTTCTCATGACCATGAAGGCGTGAAAGAAGTTCGGGACAAATTCGAGCCGGGTCGCCTAGATGTGGTTTTTTGGCCGGAAAACGTGGATTATACATCACTGAAATGTGGTCTCAGGAGGATTTTCGGAAAAATTGCCGAAATTTTTACCATGGGTTCATATGATAATATGATGGGTCCAAGGAACATTTGGGGGGCAAAAGAGTCCATACGGGGGACTTTTGAGTCCGTTAAAGAAAAAACGAAAAAACGAGAAAACGTCGAAACACTCGTAGGAGGCAGTATGATTGGTATTTGGGTACAAAACTGCTGGAATGGTCATTTCTCATGACCGTGAAGGCGTGAAAGAACTTCCGAACAAATTCGAGAAGGGTCGCCGAGATGTCTTTTTTGGCCGAAAAACGTGGATTATATATCACTGAAATAAGGTCTCCTGACAATTTTCGTAAAATTTCCGAAATGGTTACCTTGGGTTCATATGATAATATGATGGGTACAAGGAAGATTTGGGGGCCAAACGAGTCCATACGGGGGACTTTTGATTCCGTCAAAGAAAAAACGAGAAAAGTCGAAACACTCATAGGAGGCAGTATGCTTGGTATTTGGATACAAAATTGCTGGATTAATCGTTTCTGAGGACCGTGAAGACATGACAGAAATTTCGGACAAATTCGAGTCGGGTCGCTGAGATACCGTTTTTTGGCCGTAAAACGTGGATTATACATCAGTGAAATGAGGTCTTTAGACAATTTTCGAAAAAGTTGCCAAAATGTTTACCATGGGTTCATATGATAATATGTTGGGTCTAAGGAAGATTTGGGGTCCAACCCAGTCCATACGGGAGTCTTTTGAATCCGTTAAAGAAAAAACGAGTAAACGTCGAAACATTCGTAGGAGCGAATATGCTTGGTATTTGGGTACAAAACCGCTGGTATAGTCATTTCACATGACTGTGAAGGCGTGCTAGAAGTTCGGGACAAATTCGAGCCGGGTCGACGAGATGTCGTTTTTTGGCCGGAAAACGTGGATTATACATCACTAAAATGAGGTCTATGAACAATTTTCGGAAAAATTGTCGAAATGTTTACTATGGGTTCAATTGATACTATGTTGGGTCCAAGGAAGATTTGGGGTACAACCGTGTGCATACGGGGGACTTTTGAGTCCGTTAAAGAAAAAACGAGAAAACGTCGAAACACTCGTAGGAGGTTGTATGCTTGGTATTTTGGTACAAAATTACAGGAATAGTCCTTTCTCATGACCGTGAAGGCGTGACAAAAGTTCCAGACAAATTCGAGCCGGGTCACCGAGAAGTCATTTTTTGGCCGAAAAACGTGGATTATACATCACTGAAATGAGGTCTCCGGGAAATTTTCGGAAAAGTTGCCGAAATTTTTACCATGGATTCATATGATAATATGATGGTTCCAAGGAAGATTTAGGGGCCAAATGAGTCCATACGGGGGACTTTTTAGTCCGTTAAAGAAAAAACGAGAAAACGTCGAAACATTCGTGGAAGCGAATATGCTTGGTATTTAGGTACAAAACTGCTGGAATATTCGTTTCACATTACCGTGAAGACTTGATAGAAATGCTGGACAAATTCGAGCCGGGTCGCCGAGATCTCATTTTTTGGCCGAAAAACGTGGATTATACATCACTGAAATGAAGCCTCCGGACAATTTTTAGAAAAATTTCCAAAATGTTTACCATGGGTTCATATGATAATATGATGGGTCTAAGGAAGATTTGGGGGCCAAACGAGTCCATACGGGGAATTTTTGAGCTCGTTAAAGAAAAAACGAGAAAACGTCGAAACYCTCGTAGGAGGCAGTATGCTTAGTATTTAGGTACAATACTATCAGAATAGTCATTTCTCATGACCGTGAAGGCGTGACAGAAATTCCGGACAAATTCTATCCAGTTCGCCGAGATGTCATTTTTTTACGTTTTCGGGCCAAAAAACGACGTCACAGTGACCCGGCTCTATTTTGCCCAAAATTTTTCCCACACTTATAGTATGATGATGGATGACTAGTCTAAGAGTTTCGGCCCCAAATTAAATACCAAGTGTCTGTCTCCCACGAGCATATCAACGTTTTATCACTTTTTCTCGAAATTTGGTTTATGGCTTTCGAAACCTCATCAAATCTCCTCATTTTGGCCTAGATTTTTTTTAGCGTCGTTTTATGGTTGTCGAAACCCATGTTAAAATTTTCGGCTATTTTTCTAAAGATTTTCCGGATACCTCGTTTTCGTAATGTATAATCCACATTTTTTGGCCAAAAAAGATGTCACGGTGACCCGACTCGGTTTGGCTCATGATCCTTAAGACGTAGAAGAAATTTTGTGCGAAACTCAGACGATTGTAGAAACAACAATTACACGGACCAAAAACGTGGATTATACATCACGAAAATGAGGTCGGCGGACCGATTTTATTTCAACGAGTCAAAACTTCAATGGTTGGTTCTCACAACTATATAATCATGTCATACTAAATTTGCGGCCAAAACTATGGGATACGTAGGGTTCAAAAGACTTTTCTTCTAAACTTTCAACCGACAAACCGCACACGGGAGGCACAACACTTGTCGTTTTGTGCTGAAACTTGGCGAGGAGTCATCCCCCATGACCGTATGTTGTTCGTTTCCATTTGTGTTGGCCCATTTTATAAACTTTCCAAATCACAACATGGTTTTTGGGTAGTTTCATTTCACGCTGGGAGCTTAGAAACCCTAGAAAGCGTGAATTATAACCATTAATTTTGGATGTTCGTGAGGTCATTACAAACCCTATCTTCGTTTTCCACAAAATACACTCAAGTTTTTCGAGATGTCTTTAAGGGGAGACACATTCTTTTATAGCATGAAAAACCACCATTGTACCCTAAATCTTTGTTTTTCCATCACTCGAACTTGGTGGAATTATGTTCTTAATTTCGAGATTAGACCTTTCAACAACCTTCGTCGCTCGATTCTATTTGCATCAGCTTATTTTATACACTCTAGAATCCACTTATTTTATCTTTAGGTGTTTTCATTTCAGATCATGACCATGTGAACCCCCGAAAGCATGATTTATAGCTTCCGATTTAGGCTAACTAGGAGGTCATTATGGACCCCTTTTGCGTTTTCCCCGAAGTTCGCACGTGGTTCGGGATATCATTAGGAGAATGCATTTTTCGTTTCTAACATCAAATATCCACGATTATACCCTAAATTGTTATTTTTTGTCACCCAAAATAGGTAGACATTTGTGCCTTTCAAAACTTTTAAATGGCCATTCTTGCTCATTTTCGCTGGTTTTAAAGTGTTTTCTAAATCAACAAATCTGCTATATGATTTTCAGGTATTTTCATTCAAAACGTTGTAAGCCCTTGAAAGCGTTTACTTTAATCTTCGCTTTTCGGTGTTTGAGAGGTTGTAGACACCCAAAAGTGTCTCCCCAAATTGAATAGCCAAGTAGGAAAAGTACAACATTTTGAATTAGATTTGATTCCAAAAGTTGCGACAAAATCCATAAACCACACATTTGCACAAGTTGGATTAAAGTTGAGCTCAAAACTATACACCGAGGGTCCAATAATAGACGGAAAATATTTATTGTAATTATTTTCTATTTTTAGGCTTTTTTCTTTATTTTTAGGATTTTTTTAAGAATATTTTCTATAGGTTATTTTTATAATTTCTAAGTTCACTAGTATTTTTAGATTATTTTTCTAATTTTCTTTGATTTTCTATGATTTTTACAAGTTTTATAAAATGATTTTCGAAATAAATAAATTCAGAAACTCTTAGATAAATCCGGAAAATTCGAGAATGATCTGGAATATTCTAGAAGATTAATCTGGACTGTCAAGATTAATCCAAAACTGGATAAAGGTTAATTTGGATAACAAATTAGATCCAAAAATATCGAGAAAAAGTACCGATCGAAAGATAGATAAAAAAAAAGGGAAGCGTATACACGCTTGGGATTAGCGTATATACACTTCTCTCCAGCTTATATACGCTTCCCCAAGCATATATACAGTTTTCTCATTTGATATCTATCCTTTCCAAACGCCTATAAATACATGTTTTCGGTGCTAAATCGAACATCAACGAATACCATCATATGAAGTGGAATTCAAAGCTCTCAAGAGTGTCTCTCTCATTCAAATTCAATCCACAAACTCAAACCACTCTCAAAATCAAAAGTCCCTCGAATTCGTCACAACTTAGGAGTCGTATCTTTGTGGATTTAGGTACAAATTCTCAAGCTATTCAATCAAACTCTCTCTTCTCTTGTTATTAATTTTTATTAATATAATACATTGAATTTCGTTTTGCTTTTGGTTTTCAATCATGTAAATTCATTCTTTTTCAATCGTTTTTCAATTTATCGTGCGCATTCGTTTTTATTGTAATTGTCAATGCTAATGATTTCCTTTGTTGTGATAAGCGATTTAATTGGAAGTAAAGCTTTTGATACACTAATCTTTGTTTTCTTTTTTATTGATAGCGATATAAGGTGAGTTGATTTGTATATATTTGAGTTTTCAATTCTTGTATATATTATTGTTGATTTTTGTACATATGACTCTTTTGATTGCTTAATCAAGACCAGAATTTGCTTGAATCACATTAAATTCAGATTAATTATGGACGAACAGATTTTAGGCCCCATATTAATTTGATTAATTCAAAGTTGTCACGATCAATAGGCTAGGTAGCGATATATGCTTAATAGAAATCAACTCTTATATTAATGCGCTTTCTAAGGTCAAATCAATCGGTTCTTTGAATTCGATTATTATTATTTATGGAACTACAATGAGACCGAGTAGAGACTTCTACATGCGGGCGAATTAGGTCAAAGATCTAGTTCGTACCATGTGCCCGAACCCACACTTTGGTAACCAAACCTAACAGTGAGGCCATTAGTTTGGCACCAATGTTTCGGGCGTCCGTGATTAACCTGTATAGGCACGGTGGCGATCCCCTCAATTGACAACACCCCCATTATTGCACTCACGTACGGTATATGTGGTTCAAGATCACAATTCAAAATCGACGTAGAACGTAGACTCGATAAGGACACACGCCTACAGAGGTCGTTATAGACCAAGTCTCCATTTTCCCAAAAATTTTTGCACATGTCCCAAGATATCTTTAGGGGGATACATGCACGTTAAGTTTCTAGCATCAAATAACCGTCATTGTACCCTAGATTCTCGTTTCCCATCACCCAAATTTGGAGTACTTATGTGTCAMTCGAGAACTTTAAATGGCATTCGTTGGTCATTTRCACTTGCYAAATTCACACACGAATCCCAAGATATCTGTAGGGGTTACATGTTCATTTCTAGCATCAAATAYCCACGATTGTACCCTAAARTAGATAATTGCCCYAYCAAATGATCGGTTTCGATAATATGCACTCTGTATGTATATATTATTCATTTACTSTAAAACATTTTTATTTTTAAAACTCAATTACTTAGCTTATTAATTAAAGTTATYWAATGTAWTTTTCAATTATATACTAATCAAARATGTTTGAATTATTATTTTCAAAGCACAMTTATTATTTTTCTTATACTTAATAATTGTTTTGTTATCTTTTTTATGCAATTATTTATTAAGGAAAATGGGAGAAAAATTTAGGAGGAAAAAATGAGATAGTGAAGATTGCTTTAGTTATAGCATATAGATAGATTTCGATTTTCGTTCATTTGAACCAGTTTGATTTTTGTGCCTTTCGAGACCTATAATGACATTTAATTTGTTGGTCATTTCCACTTGTGTTGGTGCGTCTTATGAACCAACAAATCCTATAAACCCTCAAAAGCGTGACTCATCTTTGCTTTCCCTAAAATTCACTCTAGCAATATGGAGTTTAATATAAAGTTTCATTGTTGTAAGACTTTCTTTTTAGAGAGAGAAAGTCATGGGAAAGCTCTCTTGGCAAAAGAGAGAAAGCCTAATGAGCTGGGGAACTGTGCCCAATTCAGTTGAACTCTTGCATTATCTCTGGATCCTTCTACAAACTCACCCATATTTCATACTATTTTATGATCCATTTGGCTTGAATGATGGCTCTTCTCTCGAAGCTTCTCCGTTTAATGCTTTTCGAAATTGGATTTTTATTTTCTTCCAGCTTTTCTCAGTTGATATTTATGGTTTGTTTATTAATTTATTATTAATCAGCCTTATCTTCTGGGTTGTTTTGCTTGGTTTTAATACAACTCCTCAACCAAGCACACTTAACAACTCTCACCTACCTTTCCCTGGCACCTCCAACAGTCGCCTGCTTCTCCACCTACTCCGGCGCCAACAAACGCTTTTTCTCATCCACCGCGACCACCAAACAATTAAAACAACCCATTTTCGTCCTCACCATCCTCGCCGACATGAATTTTGGCTTCCCTTACCTCATTTCGATCCCACAAAAACGACCACCCAATCTTACCAAAACCACCTCCGGCGACTTTCTCCACCAACCCTTTCGCCTTTTTTAGCCATCCCCATCCATCTCCCTCTCCCCCACCTTAACCCTAGCCCCGAACAAACTTCCGAGTTCTCAGAAATACGATCTTTGTTACTATTATGGCCTTATCCTGAGATCTATTGTCTCAGTCGATTTTTTAGTTGGATTTGTTGTCTGCTGGCGAAATTTTTATGGTTGCGGTTGAGTGTAAGGGTTTTCGCACAACCACCTTGTTGGTGGTTACTCTGGATCTGCTGGTTGTTTCAATTTTTTACTTCAATCCAATGTGTTGTCGGTTGGTTTTTTGAGTTTTGCTGCTGTGTTATCTGCTTTTTTATGTCCTCTCTTCTCTTGTCTTTTGGTTGTTTAGATCTGTTGTTCTTGAGTGATGATTTATCTGCGATCCAATCTATCACTGTTGATGTTTTCTACCATGGTTCTGTTTGTTCCTGCTTGTTTGGCTTATGCTGTGACTCTCGTTATCTCACCTTCTCTAAAATTCATTATTTGTTCATGGTTTTCTGGCCTATTATGTTGTCTTTTCTACCTTTTATGGGTGTTCTTGACTGGTTGCCTTTGTGGTTTACGCTTTACTCTCGTTATACTTTACAGATCTGCTTGTTGATTATTTCTTGGTATGTTATTGTCTTGTGGTTCTTGCTCTTGTTAACTCCTCCATTTTATAAAGAATCCCCTTTACCATATTTGGCTATTTGGCATGCACATTTGTCTACCTGGCGTTGTTCTTCTGATTCAGATGATGGTAGGGGAGACACCTGTCCTTGTGTTACCTTCCCCCTACCCACTCCTTGTATTATTTTAATTGTTAGTTGTGATTATGGTGTTCTTCATCTTAGTACACTTTTATTTGTGTTTTTTACCTGCTCCTCCTTTTCTTATATTCTTTTCTTTGCTTCTTCCCCTCTCACTCTCTCTCCATCTTGTCTACTGTGGCTCCCTTCTCCCTTTTCGACCATTGCAGTGGCTACCCTGCCTACTGTTAGCTACCATCGTCGACTGTGCACACCACCTTGCCTGTTAGTCAACTGTTATGCACCACTTTTCTTGCGCTTTGGTCTTGTTTTGTGTCTTGCCTGTGTATTGCTCATCATTTCTGGTGTTACCTCCCTGTTTTCATTTTATTTTTTTGAAGTCCTGGTATATTGCGTGTTACTGCCTGGTTATGCCTCGTTTGTTTTCTTAAGTGCTGTTTATGCCTCCTGGTGCCCCATGTCCCTCCCCCCAATTTTATTTTATGCCATCACATTTTCCCTTCCTCTGGTTGAATACATTGCATGTTCCTGTTCCCTAGTCTTTTCATACTTACACAATTACTGGTGCATTCTCATTTTCATGGCTTACTTCTGTGAGCAACCTTACCTGCTTGCAATTTCTGCAAGCCCTTATTTCTACGTGGCTAGTGTTCCTCATTCCACCACCTCTCTTTGTGTGTGTTGTCGACCTTGCTGTTTGCATGAGGCCTTCATTTTCAGTTTTTGGTTCTGCTACTGTAATCTTCTGTTTACCTCTCCTGCTTTGGTGTTACCTACTTTGGCTTGCTTACATTGTTTTTGGTCATGTTTACCATACACCCCCCAGTATACCTCTATTTTTTTCCTTGTGTGTTCCCCCCTTTTTTCCTGTTCTTGCAACCCCCTCATATCCTATTTACCCACCCTATAAATACGTTTTTCAGGTTACTATTTTTTTCACCACATCTCTCTCTACTCTCCTCCCACTTTTACTCTTTTTTACTTACCCCTTTCATAACTCTCATGTCTTTCCCTCCTCCTACCAATGCCCCTTGTAACCAGGGATCTGATTCTTCAAATCCCAATATGGATACACCACTCCCACTTGAGGGAGGTGTTTCTACCACTGAGGGTGGAAATCTTTTYCCTTCCATGTTCCACAATTCCCTCGACTTGGGACTTGAGAATTCAGGTCCTGCTGCCCCTGCCTTGGCCACACCCCTCCCTGATCCTGCAGACCCTATGGGCATTAATGCCCATGTGTCTTTGACAAACCCCTCAGTTGTCGAGTCGGTTCTGCCTCCCTTGGATCTTTCTGCCTCTTCCCAAATGTTTCAACGTTGTCTTATTGGTCGTATCTTTGGTGACCCCCCCTTTCGTCACATTATAGAATCTAAATTGAAAAAACAATGGACTTTTGTTACTGGTGACGTTGTTTTTAAACCCATGGGGAATGGTTGGTTTATAATTGAATTCTCTTCTGTGTCTGATAGTCTTGCTGTCTGGGCCAAGAGGCCATGGTTTGTTCTGGGTCTAAACTTTGTAGTCCTCCCTTGGTTTGAATCTTTCTGTCCTTARTCCACCCCCGTAACCCATATTGATCAATGGGTTAAGGTCCACCTCCTGCCAATCAAGTATTGGACGAAAGAAATCCTATCGGTTTTACTCGCTCCCGTTGGCACTTTTGTGCGTATTGATGAAGTTACCAAAGAGCGAGAAAAGCTTAAATTTGCAAAAGTTTGTCTCAATATTTCTGTGTTGCAACCTGTTCCYGGCACACTAAGTGTCACCATAGGCAATCAAGTCACTAAAATCCACTTGAATTATGAAGGTATGTCCGAGGTCTGTCCACTTTGTGGGGATGATGCCCATTCACTTGAACTTTGTCCCTCAAAGTTTAAGCCACCCATGCATCTCATGATCAATCGCGGTAATTTTAACCCACCCCATTCTGATGCTTCTTCTTCCCACCCCACTCCAGTGCTTAACAAATGGATTAAGGTGGTACCCCGTAAGAGGGCTGCCCCTAGGCCCTCTTTTCGCCGACTTAGGCCGGGTTCTCACTCTCTGAATTTAGTGAAACCTTCCTCCACCTCACCCCCTGCTTTTGCACCCTGCACCCCTCCTCAACAGGCTGAAAACCACACTTCCAGTACCCCCACTGCCCTCCTTTCCAATGAAAATATGCATGATATTGATCAAGCCTTCTCCCCTGTTACTACTATTGTCCCCTATGATAATGTGATCTCTCCTGCTTCTGCTCTAGTTCCTAAGGTCCTTGAGTATGGCTCCAATGTTGTCATGTCCCCTTCTGAGGAACTTGACTTCTTCAATGCAATGGCTCTTGAAGTCCCTCCACCCGACTCCGGCAAAAGACGTCGTACTTCCGATGAGTATATGGCGTCTCCCTCTCCTGACCATGATTAATTATCAGCACCCCTGCTATCCTACTTTATTATCTGTTCTTTTTTACCTTTGCTGGCTTTTTAAAAGTCTCTTGTTCTTTTTTCTTTTTTCAATTGTCTGCCCTAAAGGACCCTACTGGTCCCCCACTTGTACTTTCTTTTTTTTAGTTTTTTTCTTCCTTTTTTCCTTGTTGTTGTTAGCTCTAGTCTACTACTTCTTACAACCCCCTAAATGGATCTCTGAATCCGTAGGTTGTACCTTTGTAATCTTTCCTACTTTTATCTTATTTATTTCTCTTTTGTATTTTCTCTTGTTCTGTCCTTTTCTGGTTCACTTTGCTTTCTCTTATCCTTTGTTTTGCCCGGTTTTCCTTTCCATTTTTAACTCCCCCTTCCTTTGGTATTTTGTTTTACTTTCATTACTATTGTGCTCTGCTTTCCTTACTGTGCTGCTGCCTTCTGCGTTCTTTGCTTTTTTACTGCATGCTGGGTTGTCTTTGCAACACTTTTCTGCCCTCTTTGTCCATTGTTTTTCGATTAGTTTGTGTTTGCTGTTATGGGTAAGGATGATTGTCCACTTTGATTCTGAGTGCCTATGGATTGTGTTGCACTACACTATGGCTGATTTTTTATTCGCCATTTCGAGGTGTTTGTGCCCCTTCCATTGTGATGACGGTTTGGCAGTAAACTTGGTAGGTCTCCGCCGCCTTTGTAAGCTATTTCTGGGGTCCTCCACCGCCCTCCTTACCCCGTTTTCTACCCCTCCTTCTACTTTTTTACCCTTCCCTTTTTACTTACCTGGCTGTTGTCGTTACTGTGTTTTCTTAATGCACACCTTGATTTTTGTTGTTTTGCGTTCTCCCACCCTGCTGCACCTGCGCTGTCCCACCTACTTCGCAATACCTCCTACTATATATCCTTTTGGCGTTACTTTGGCTTGGGTGGTACCTACCATTTTAGCTACCCTGTTTCACGATGAAGATTGGTGGTTTCTGAACCCCTATTTGCTTTTTTGTTCTCTTTTATTTGCTTCTCTTTTACCATGTCATTTCCCTTTTCTTCCTTGGCTACTAGCTTGTGTTTTTTGGAAATACTGTGCTACTAATATTCCTCCCCCCTTTTTTCGTATTTGTGAGTTCTTGTTATTTTGTCTTTTATTGTTACTCCTCTGTTTGACTTCTTTTCTCCCTTATAACTTTGATGATTCTCAGTCTTTTGTTTTAGTTTACCTGTTTTCTACTATATCTATGGCTACTTCCTCGCCCCTTTCGTTTGTTTTGCAGAGCCTATTCCTATGGTACTGCTTGTTGCTCTACGCCAGCTTGGCAACCGCGGATGACGACTTTTGTGTCTTCATTTTGTCTGATTTTTTACCTATTTACTTTGTACGACATATTAGTTTCGCTTATTTCCTTCTTCTTACGGTGTTCATATTGATCAATTCACCTATATGTATATTTGCTCTTTATTGTTTATACTTATTTCACATTGTATTTTGTTTTTGGATTATACGTTTCTTAGTTCCAATCTCCTTTACATCCTCCCTGTTTTTTATGATCTTTTGTTTATGTACACTGAACGTTGTTTACCTTGTAATATGTAGCCATCTTGTCTGCTTTAGCATCGTTTTTTCCTTCTTATTCCTTGTTTAAATGAAAATCATTAGTTGGAATGTACATGGGGCGAAACGGGCCCAGACTATTGGTGAAATCATCTATCTTCGTAAGCGTTTTCATCCGGACATTTTAATAGCCATCGAAACAATGGTCTCCAGCGCTAATAGTTCTCGTTTAAGCCGTTCCCTCGAATTTGATAATGTCCATGTAATCGACCCACAGGGACATTGTGGGGGAATGTGGATTTGTTGGAATACTATTACTGTCGACTTACGTCCTATTTTAATAGAACATAGACTCGCCTCCTATTTAGTTTACGATAAGACTTCCATTTACTCTTTTACGCTTGTGGGAATTTATGCTCCTGCTCAAGAACGGGAAAAAGAATTCTATTGGGAATACCTAGCCGCTATTATTCTATCCCTCGAATCACCCTGGCTGCTAATTGGGGACTTTAATATCATGCTCAATTCTGCGGATAAAAAAGGAGGTAACCCATTACTGCCTCAACATTGCACTCGTCTGCGCTCTTTTGCCTCCATCACCCGGGCAATGGATGTCCCTTCGGCTGTTTCACCGTATTCTTGGAAAAAACAAGTGGGACCGCATTTAATCTATGCAAGACTTGATCGCTGCTTTGTCAGCTCCGATTGGTTTGATACCTATCCTACAGTTGCTCTTTCTTACGAATGTTTCTCATGCTCAGACCATAGCCCCATCGTCTTAACTACTGCTGCTTATAATGTTCCTTTGTTATCTAAATTTCGTTTCCAAAATGCATGGACTCTGGACAAAGAAGCAGAGACCATCGTTCGCCTTCACTGGCTCCAGGCTGTTCTGTGTTACACGCAAACTTATTAGCATTAAATTTGCACTGAAAAATTGGAACCAGCGGAAGTATGGTAATATTCAAAACCAACTCACACTGAACCATGATAAGATTGTCAACCTTGAAAGTCAGGTGCAGTTGTATCCGTTTAATTTGCATGTCGAACAACATCTCGGAAGACTCCTGCTACAAAGAGAGAAACTCCTATTATTTGGTCAGAAGTATGGGGGAAAATACGCTCGCCATAATTGGCTCACACAAGGGGATCGCAATTCCCGCTTTTTTCACAATATGATGAAAGATCGTAAGCGCAAGGCGCAAATCTTTAGACTACAAAATGATGATAACCAATGGGTCACTTCACCTGAAGACTTGACTGCCCTGTTTCATAATGAATTCAAAACCCGATTCACCACAGATAACCCGAATGTGCGAACTTTTGATCTTTCCTGGATTCAACCAGTAATTACAGACGATGATAATTCGTCACTTTTAGCACCTTTTACTGATGAGGAAGTAAAAAAGGTTTTCTTTGATATGTGCCCCTATAAAGCTCCGGGTTCTGACGGTTATGGCCCCAAATTTTTCCAGGCCTATTGGCATATTATCGGTAAAGATATCACCAAAGCTATTCAAGGATTTTTTTTCCATGGACATATGTTACGTCAAATTAACCACACTATAATCACGCTAATTCCAAAAGTAGATAATCCTTCACGCCCGTCGCATTATCGCCCGATAAGCCTCTGTACTACAATTTATAAGGCCATTTCGAAGCTTCTAGTCTCCCGCCTGACTCCCCTACTGCCCAAGATTATCGGCCCCTATCAGAATGCCTTTGCCCCTGATCGTGCAATCCAGGATAACATCCTTTTGGTACATGAGGTTTTAAATCTGTTTAATAAATCCAAGAACCATACGGGTTGGTTAGCGTTAAAACTGGATATGGAGAAAGCCTATGACCGCCTTGAATGGGACTTCTTATGGGCTACGTTAACGACACTGGGATTCCACCCCACATGGATCTCCAGGCTTAGCTCTGTCGTTACCACGGTTTCATACTTCCCCTCTATTAATTCCTCTACGACTACCACCATTATACCTTCTAGAGGATTACGACAGGGCGACTCGTTATCCCCAGCCCTTTTTATTATCGCAATGGAGGTTCTTTCTCGCAGCCTGCTGCGTGCCTCCCTACACCCAAAGTCCGGCATTGGGGTGAAACTTTGCCCCGCTGCTCCACCCCTTCCCTGTCTTTTGTTTGCTGATGACAGCCTTCTCTTCTGTAAAGCTACTACACAAGCGGTGACCCATCTCCATAATATCATTAGCTCCTTCTCCTCCATGTCCGGCCAGCTGATAAATTTTCATAAATCATCCATTGTTTTTTCTAAGCTAGTCCCCAACTCCACCAAAAGACGATTGGCTAGTCATTTCAATATGACCCCTAAATCCTTCCTAGGACGCTACTTG
This sequence comes from Bassia scoparia, assembly GCA_008642245.1. NCBI lineage: Eukaryota > Viridiplantae > Streptophyta > Magnoliopsida > Caryophyllales > Amaranthaceae > Bassia > Bassia scoparia. The sequence continues at coordinate 29,200 of SNQN01005010.1, read as the reverse complement.
GGGGTTTTCTTTACTCATTCGAAATTCAATAAGGACTCATACCATTTCCTTATTAAGAACGCGGACGGTCACTTGAATAATTGGAATTCTAAGTTTACCTCTAAAGCCGGGAAGACTGTCTTAATTCAGAGTCAACTCTCCGCCTTGCCTTCCTATGCCATGACTACTGCCAAGATTCCTGCCTCTACTTGTCGACATTTGGATGCCCTAAACCGTACTTTCTTTTGGCAACAAGATGCTCATAAACCCTCCTTGCCTCTGATCTCGTGGGATAAGATTTGTCAACCGAAATCCCTAGGAGGTTTAGGTATCAGGAAAACAGCTGCAGTGAACACAGCATTCCTATGTAAGTTGGGTTGGAAAATTTTGTCAGATCCTACCAACCTATGGTCTAATTCAATTCACAAAAAGTACTTACATACGAAATCATTTTTTGAATACAAACCTCAGTCAGGGGACTCCTTAATCTGGAAACATATCTGTAGCATTCGTCCGCTTCTGCTTAAAGGAATCCGGTGGAAGCTTGGGAATGGCCGTAACATCATGTTTTGGATCGATAATTGGGTTTTCCCCTCTAACTTACTTCTCTATCTACAGCTTGACCCTGTCTCAATTAACAATATTGACTTAACTGTTGATCAYTGCATTTTGCCTGATAACTCTTGGGATATTGATTTTCTTTCCACCCTTGTTCCGGCACAAGTCGTCCAGCATATTTTAGGTATCCCTATTCCCTCAACGGACCTGTTGGATGAGCCCTGCTGGGGTTACTCAAAGTCTGGCAACTTTACGGTAAAATCGGCTACTTGGTTAGCTCATAATCTCCCTCCGTCTTCCCTTTCTTGGGAGTACAAGTGGATGTGGAAGCTCCCCATAGCCCCGAAGTTACAACTTTTCTTATGGCAAATCCTTCATCATAGCATCCCCACCAGGGATGTCCTTGCCCTCCGTCACCTGAATATCCCCTTAGCCTGCCCCCTTTGCTCCTCTGCGCCAGAGTCCATCGACCATCTTTTCCTCCGGTGCCCCTCTACCCTACAACTTTGGACGAATCCTAAAGTACAGCATTGGTTTGGTTCTCTTCCACCAGCGGCCCCTATTTTTGCTACTATAACTACTATCCACCGTCAGTCAATCTCTCGTTTCAGTAAGTTTGTTTACCTACTCTGGAGTATTTGGAAGTCACGTAATGGATTGATATTCCGTAATACCCCCTTCTCCCCGGTAGCGACCTACTATCGTGCCTTCAACTCTTTTTCTGAATGGTCCTTAAGACGACTCTCCTTAGATGCGTCAAACTCGTCCTCTCCCCCTACCACCCCTCAGCTTCGATGGACCATCCTGGTCTCCTGGTCACCTCCACAGCCGGGTGTCTTCAAGGTAAACTTTGATGGGTCTGTTCTTCAGGACTCGGCTTCTGGTGGAGTTCTTATTCGTAATAGTCAGGGGGATCTCCTTACGGCACGATCCTATTCCTTTGGCTCCACCTCTTCTCTTGTGGCTGAAGCCATGGCCCTTCGTAATGGTCTTCTCCTGGCCAAGTCGTTTGGCCTACGACGCATTATTATTGAGGGTGACAACCTGACTGTTATTAACATTCTCAAAGGTTCTTTCTCTGCCCCGTGGGTCATCCAAACTCTTATCGATGATATTCGCAACCTACTACGTCCTTTTGACTCCTTCGAATGTCAGCATATATACCGCGAAGGCAACCAATGTGCAGATTATCTGGCCTCTCTCGGCCATTTTGCCCCTACACATCAAGATATTGATCCTTTTGTGGATGCTAAATTTTCATATTTTTTTACCTTTGACAGGCTAGGACGCAGTCTTGAGAGAAGACTGTCCTAGACCTTCCCTCGTCTACCTTACTTTCAAAAAAAAAAATATGGAGTTTAATTTATTTTTTTTTGTTTTATTATTGGACTTCAAATGTAGCTTAAGGAGAGAAAAATAATGATAATTATAATCGTATAGTTTTAATTTGGACCTACTGTAAATCTATAGAAGTATATTAAAGTCTAAATTCAAGTGGGTATATGGGGGGAAAAATCGCGTTTACATGTTCATTTCTAGACAATAGAAGATGTGTACCCTAAATAGATTATGCGAGCAATGATGGTTTTGATATATGCACTCTGATGTATATATTATTCATTTACTCTAAAAATTTTTATTTAAAATCTAATTATTATATTAATTAAGTTATGAATGTATTTCCAATATATAGCCTTATCAAACATGTTGAATTATTATTTTTCAAAGCACTTTTATTTTTTATCTTAATAATTGTTTTGTTATCTTTTTTTATACAATTATTTGGAAAAATTTGTCACACTACCACTTTTTGTAAACTTTGAAAACACTACCACTTTTTTTTTTAAAAAACCTACCCTTTTTAATCACTTGTATTGTCATACTCACGACCATGGGGTATTTCCGAGCAACCAACCACCAAATCTCATTGTGGCGCACAAATCTTTTATGAAATCTTCCCAGTAGATAATGAATGACCGTAATGCCTCCTATTTTTTCTTTTTTTCTGTTCTTTTTTTTTTTCTTCTTTTTTTTATCTTCTTTTTCTTTTTCTTCTTATTGTTGCATTGCTCTTTCCACCCTGCCAGTTCCGCCGCCAACGATGCTCGCGCAGTTCCGGCCAATGCAGTTGAGCGCAACGCAAAGATGGCTGCCGGGGCTCTCGTCTCTCTCTCGTCGAATCCGTCGCCATTGTCTGCTCGATGCTCGGTGCCATTGTCAAATCGCGAATCGACGCATTGCGATGACGATGTTGTTGATGTAATCTTGGTCGCTTATCATCGACTGCATTTGCTGCGCGTTTCTGAAGCTGATTTATCAAGAAAACTATTTTATTCATAAGATTGTTTATCTTCTTCCAAGTCTATTGCGAGATTTTCTTCCAATTTTGCTTCAATTGATTTGATTTCTTGTAATTTCGGATTTTGAAACTTGTTAGAAATGAAGTTCTCGTGATTTGGTAAATGTGATTTAGTACATTGTTGATTTGTTAAGAGAATGGAATAATTGCAACTTGCAATACCTGATGTTGAAGTTTTTAGAACATTAATGACATAGGAAAAGAAGAAGGAGTGAGGAGACGAAACGAGGAGGAAGAAGAAGGAAAGAAAGAAAAGAAAAAAATAGGAAAAAAGGAGTAAGTGAGGGCATATGTAATTTCATATATTAGGGAGGAATTAGACCAGAAAACAGCCAAAAACATGGGACACCGAGGTTTGGTGGTTTTTTTTTATCGGGAAATCCGCTTGGGGTCGTTGTTCACCAAACAAGTTTAAAAATGGGTAGTTGTTTTAAAAAAAAAAGTGGGTAGTTGTTTTCAAAGTTTGACAAAAGTGCCGTAGTTGTTGACAAAATTTTCCAATTATTTATAGGAAAATGGAGAGAAAAATTTAGGAGTGAAAAATGAGATAGTGAGGATTGCATTTATTATATATATTATATATATATATATATATAATATATAATATATATAAATTATATATATATATATAAATATATATATATATATATATATATATTCCGATTTTTCCTCATTTGAACCGTGACGTTTTGTCCTTTCGAGAATTAAGAGACATTTAATTTGTTGTCATTCCAGTTGTTGGGTGGTGGCTCTTTGAACCACAAATGCTATATGATTTTTTTGGTATTTCTCTTGGCACTATAAAGTATAACCTCAAAGGTGATCGTCTTTGCTTTCCTAAAATTCACTCTAGCTATGGAGTTTAATTTTTTTTTTGTTTTATATTGGATTCAAATTAGCCTTAAGAGAGGAATAATGAATTTATAATTATATCGTATAGTATTAATTTGGACTCTGTAATATGCACAATGCAGAAATCACCACCACTATTATTAGTGGGTGTTGTTCGTTAAACTTATTTATGTTTATAAACTATTAGGAGAGAAAAGTATAATTTTTCTCACTATTTAACTTATTTAATTAATTAATATATAAAATATGTTTAAGAGAACATGACCGTAAAATATATTATTAAGATCTAACCAGTAGAAAACAAAAAGAAAACAATAATTAGATCGATCACTTAAAGAGAAATTGAATATTTTACGTTAATTAAACACATATAAATAACTATTTCGATTTTCTAATGTTCCCAAGGGCACATGTTAAGACATAACATGCATATAATATATTTGATTTAATCAAGTCATTAATAGAAATATGCAATTAATAGGTTTACAAATATTACCTAATATTTTAATTAAATATCCTATAACAAAATATTTAATTAATAGTGATAATTGCAGTTAATCAATGATTAATAATAATTATTGATCTGGACACACATCTAGAAAAACTCAAATGTTTATGGAATATATATCCTGTAATCTATCTATCTATACTACTATTTAAAAACGAACCCAATAAAAATTTTCATTGTGTATTTTTTAAACCAAATTCTCATTAACATGTGTCATTTTAAAATAAAGTTTTTTATTTTTTTTAACAATAATATTATTAAATAAATATACATGAAAATATAATGTACTTTTAGAATTTAATTTACAGATTCTTATAAAATAGTTGTAATATGTAAAACTTAGATAATCAACTAAATATTATAATTTCTATCCTCCTAAATAACTATAAAAATTAATTCAAATACTTTTTAGCACAGAATATCAAAATAAGACATGCTGTGTTTATGGCATGAGCCTAAAACTAGTTATTGTTAATTAATATGTTATTTGCCTATTTTTATGAGGACTTAGTCCAAAACGTATTGTTTATTCCTTACGATATGAGTAAGTACATTGGTCATAAGTCATAGAAATTGCCACCGAGTTTTTGGCGTTAGCTGAAATGCCACTGTCGTCGATTTTTCATTCCTATGGTCATTACTACTACGGTGTTATGTTTTTTTTTTTTTTTTTTGACGATGGTGTTATGTTTTTTTGTAGTCTTCTTTACTTCTCCCTTCAATAAAAAAATTTTAATATAAAGAAGGAGAGTGTATTTATTTAGAAAATGTTAGACAGATTAGGCTTTTGTTAGCGTTACACTTGACTTGGTTATTTCCACATTCAAACAGATTCTGAGAAACATAACAAAACAACCAAGATCAACAAAATTAATCCAATGATTGTGAGTTTAAATCAAATTCCCGAAAAAAAAACAATTCCAAATAAACCTTTTCATTGAAGAAATTTTGTAATAATCAATTTGCAGCACATTATCATCATTAGAAGAAAGAAGAACACAAATTATATTATGAGTAATTAATTGAATGAATGTTTTAGAGAAGCAGAAAAGAATGATAATGGGGCATCAAAAGAGGAAATAATAATGGGGTGTTTAGCCCAAGAGTTGTGAAAATGGCAATGGGGATTCTTGGGATGTGTGTCATTGGTTACATTGTGGGTCCCACTATATTGGCACTTCTTGAGTAATTGCTTTTTCACTCATCTTCTTCTAATTCTTTTCTTATTTCTTATTCTTGCCCTCCTTGCTTTGTGATTGTTCATATCTTACCCTTTTCTCTCACTTCTCAGGTAAAAAAATAATACTAATCTTCTTTAAATTACTTTGAATTGTGATTTACTAATCAAGATGATTGTTTAGGTTTGAGATGTATGTATATAGACCCATGTTTGAAATGTATTTTTGTGATCGCCGTATTGATCGGATTAACATTAAGTGGTGTACAATGTGATTCACAAGTTTTTGTATTAGATTGTTTTGTCCGAATGTGGTTATCTTATTTGTCTTAATCGCTTAT
>SNQN01005010.1:5000-23401 GCA_008642245.1 Bassia scoparia | reverse complement strand
TATTTTTAAGGTATGAGACATAATCTTAACAAAACGTACATGTCTAGGCATTCATATATGTATGGCCACACGAGTGATGGTGTAGATCGAGTGTAGACATAAGGTTGTCATACTCCGCTGTARGGCCCGTGTTACTTATGAATATTTTCATTAGTAAATCAAAATCAAACCATGCCTTGTACAACACGAACAATGTGTCCTAGACTCCTAGTATATGAAATTCGCTAGCTAGGGTGTGTTATTACCTTCGTCGTCTTGGCCTGGTTATCGATCATCAATCTTGTTTGATCCGAAACCTATATATAATCCCCTAGCTAGATAAGACGTGAATACTTGATTAACTATAAATATACTAATTAAAATGTTATAATAATGTGTCATAGGATAGAATTCAATTTAATTATAATTCTTAGTTGTAGTTAATTTATTCATGAAAACTGAATTATATGCTGATGATTATATGTGTAACAACTACATATAATATATAAGCTAATGCATTTAATTTGAATGTTTTACTTGCAGGATTGAACCAGTCTTTTACAGGTTAGGCCCTTAATTAGATATTTATGATATCTAAAACTATAAAATTATTGATGTTTTAATTAGTTCATATAACAATTAACTGTATAATAATGTTCTTACAATGTTAGATTGTATGAAGCATGATCCTGAGGTTAGTGAAGAGATGGAGAAGCACTTCGCGGAGCTAGTGGCAGAAGAGCTGAAGCAAAAGGAAGGCGAAGCATTAGAGACCCAACGAAGATCCGAGAGGGCATTGCTCGAAGCTAAGAAGATTGCATCACAGTATCAAAAGGAGGCGGACAAGTGCTAATTCGGCATGGAGACGTGTGAGGAGGCTAGAGAAAAGAGCCGAGGAAGCCCTAGCCGCGCAAAGAAAGTAACGCAATGTGGGAACATAGGGCGGCTAAAAGGGTGGAATGAAACGTTGCAGAAGGCTCGCGTAAGGAGATGATTAATTATGTTCATTACTCGAGTAACTATAAGTTAAAAATCACACGTAAAAGTCCGGCTACTTGTGTAACAATTTGAAACTAACACGAGGGAAGAGGTCGTACTCTTTTATCCTTCATTTTATATCAAAAGTAAAATATTTGGAGTAAAATTGATATTCACTAGGAAAATTTTAAGTTTTGTTCAACTATCAATCAATTAATTGATTTATTCAATTAAATTGACTTTTGGTACAACACTAGCTAAATTTGAGAAAGTCGACATAAATATGATGTATGAACTGTTTGAGCAGATATTGTGCATCAACCAACTGCTTCTTTGATTGCACAATTGGGAAATAAATCTAGTTATTTGTGCATTGGTTGTTGGTACCTAAAAATTTATCATACACATTTAATTTAAACCTAACATGATTGGCCTTTTGATTTTGTCGCGGTGCTTTTTTTCTTACGAAGTACTGCTTAAGTTTTTACGGTTTCACAATCACATACGAAGTATAAGATCATTATCTGATCATTGAGCGTCACAACAAAGTTAAGAATGAGGGTGTTTGTCACGACGAATAGAAGTACTAGTAATAGTTTAGTGGGACGAGCCTACTCTTATGAACAAGTAGAGTTACTAGCCTAGCAAAAGCTTACGGTTAAGTTTTTTACGGTTTGACAAATCAAATACACATACGGATACTGCTTAAGTAACTTGTGAACAAGTGGAGTTACTCTTATCCAAATGCACAACTTGAGGTTATTTTTTAATTGTGTTTTTACGTACATATTGAATTATCAGCGCTAGATTTCCTACAAACGAGACATAAAAAACAATTTAAAATAGCATATTAATACATAGTGAGAGAAAAATAGGGATATAATAAATTGAGTAACATGAATCTTCCTACCAATCCAACCACTGACTAACCAGTTTTAATTGGGGAGACATACTTAAAGTTTTGCTGCTAAAAAAGGGAATACATAACTAACAATAATTGTAATAATAAATTTAATTTTGATCCTTAAAGTATGACATACAGTATGTATTATATAGTCTGTTCATTATATACAAGTACAAATTTGCATTGATCTATTTATTTTCTTACAGTTTACTCAGTTTACAGTTTACAAGTACAAATTTGACAGAAAAATCTGAACTTCAATTTTATCTGTTCTTGAAAAGAAGTTTTTGATCTTCAATTCCAGCTATATTATTCTGTCTAAGGTGCCGTTTTGGTTCATCGCAAGCTATTATGATCTTACGGATTTGAAATGAGGAATGAAACCATAACGATATGTTATCATATACCTAAAAAATTTCACTAAGATCTATTATTGTCGATCTTTAAATAATTGCAAAATAGCTTTTTTCATTCAATTCGATTTTAAAAAGAGACACGGGAGTACGATTTAGCGCATTTTCACGTACAGTTCACTCACGTACAGTTCGCGTTAAGGAAGCCCATACGAACCCTATCGCTAACACACATGCCTATATGTGCTATAAATATGCTACATACATTTAAACGCAAATTCTTAGGTGATCCCGAGACCATAATGACCAAATTCCTCATTATGGTCCCGTGCAAATGTTCATGTCCAAAAATACAAATGTTTTTCTGCAAATGTCAATTTACAAATGTTCATATTTAAATATAAACGTTCATGACTAAAAATGAACCTTTGTATTTATGGACATAAACATTGTTCGGGACCATAGGAAACCTATTAACATTTAATGCGCCCAATTGTGACATGGTCACATACTCACATACTAACATGGAGCAATTTTATTTGTATTTTTTTAACTGATGTACCATGATATAAATTTAATAGACACATTATATATAACGAACTAACACATTCTTTTTCTGTACTTCTAGGAGCTAGTAGAAATATTAGATTGAATTCGAGAGCAAATTAAAATGGAAAGGTTCAAAATGCTACTGCTGCAGCAACTAATGACAGCAGTAATCCTTAGCTTATGTTGTGCCGAAGGTGTAAATCAGTTGGCTTATGATTACTACGAATCGTCGTGTCCGTTTGTCGAAGACATTGTTAGGAAAGAAATGCTAGGTATTATTGCAATTGATATTTCCGCGCCTGCTGCCTTCCTTCGTCTTTTGTTTCATGACTGCCAAGTTCGGGTAATTTTCCCTCCTAACTTCCCTTCAATTTCAATCTTCTTGATCAAGAGTACATACTTCCTCCGTCTTTTATGAAGTTCATGAAAATCCCATAATTATATCTGTTCGTCCCATAATAATTAAGTTAGCGTTAGCATTAATTGGATGTGGTCAAAAATATGTACAAATTGCAATAAAGATCATATGTGAAAATTAATGATCATATGAAATTAAGAGTGTGCAATTCCTTTTATCTTATACAAATTGCTTAGTTTTTTTAGACACATCTCAATTTTTTAGTTTCAATGTGAGTAGAACATATACATTTATGCTTGGACAATTTTTATTTATTTAATATATACCATCAAATTAAATAGTGTTTATTCCTAGATTTTAGAAAGCAATTGATGAAAACAAAAAAATAATTCATATTACCGGATTATGCAAAATATAATTAACGGGCCGATTGAGAAATTAGGGTGAGTTACTTTTAGTGATATACCACTAGGTTTAATTTGGTTGCTTAAAATGCAAATTGTACCACCTAGCCCGTTTAGGTCAAGTCATCATGTCGCGGTGTGGCAACCTCTTATGAAGTTTAGGTCCATGCACACAATTATATAGACCATCGTATCGACAATGGCTTATGCCTCGGCCACAAGGCACGAACGAGTGTCGCCCCTGTCTCTAGTTAGATAATTGATTGTGATTTGTGATCAATATAATCTGTTCATAACCCTTTGTGGTGATAAAACAACTAACAAATTGAATGGTTTGATCATATAATTTTTCTATTAAAATTCATTTGACCTAGTAAGCGAATTGAACCACTTCTTATATGTACGTATAAAGTTTGCATGCAACACACGTTTGTTACTTATTTACCACATTCTTGATTAAATTTTTTTTAATGTCATGAACTTATGATAGTACTTTATACTACAATTATACATGCTAGTATGTCACTTATTTGTTATCACCAAACTCATTAATTAACTTCAATCAATGAAGATGACCTGAATCGATTCCATGATCATTCATTTTTATTTTCCAGTCTTCAATGGATCTAAACGGAAGACCATGTACTTTAGTCCCCATCTAGAAATTAAATAAATCTTGATTTATTGATCTTGTGGGTCCCATATGATAATTTTCCTTGGTTGCCTCCAAAGCCGTATTTAAAAAATTATTTTCTAATTCTCCTGTAAAGGTCGGCAACTTACTTTGATTATTTGAACTTGTTTTTGATTAAAATAAATAAAAAATAAGATGAACAGTACGTTACAAAACACGTTCTATGTTAAATTCTCCGATTCAATATTGAATATTTGAAAAACAGGGATGTGATGCATCAATTCTTCTAGATTCAAGAGACTCAGAAATGAAGTGTTCCAAGAATTTCGGAATCCGAAAACTCGAAGAAATTGGTAGACTAAAGTACATATTAGAAATGGCATGTCCAAGGCAAGTCTCTTGTGCAGATATAATTGCATTAGCAGCAAGGGACTCAGTTGCACTCTCTGGTGGACCTTTCATACAAATTCCTCTTGGAAGAAAAGACTCAACCTCTTGTAATTACTTGGAAGCCGATGCCTATCTTCCTCCTTCAAGTACCGATGTTGATCACTTGCTCCAAATCTTCATGGACAAAGGGATGGGCCTCGAAGAATCCGTGGCGATCCTAGGTATGTGATCGATTCGAGATCATTGCAATTTTATTTGTAGGTAAGAGGAAATAATATCTTATGGAATCGAAACCTCACTTAGGTCAACCTGATTTAGATTTGATGTTCGTCCTTAAAATATAACCATATACTAGGTAGTTATACGTAGGAGTACATAGTTTTCTGAATTCAACTCTATCTAGGATCCTTAATAGCAAACACAAAATAAAACCATATGTATATTTAATTAGGGACACCAACACACTAATATAAAATATTTCATTCATTATGGAAATTTTTTGAAAAATAATGTACATTTTGCTACCAACCACACATTTTTTTTATTGGTCTATAAGAACAATAATGTAAAGAAGAAATTCGATTTTATATTTTGAGTGTTACTTCTAACACTTTAACCAACTAAACTAATTGACATTTGCATCATGTGTTACCATGCATTTAGTTTTCACTTTATACTATTACCTCCTCTGCTCGCTCCATAATAATTGCAACAGTTTCACAAAAAATAGAAAACTTTTTGGACAAACTGTTGCACACTTGAAATTATTATGGAACGGAAGAAGTATAACGATATATCGATAACATGCTGGCTTACTATGTTTTGTAGGTGGGCATACACTGGGTGCAGGGCATTGCATAAACATCGTCGACAGGCTCTACGAASCTAACCCTAAAGAACAAATGGATCCAAAATTTGAGCTAGGATTACAACTTGGTTGCCCTAGCAAAACCTTCTACAACAACCTTACAATAATACCAAATGACATTACACCAACAATTTTTGATAACCAATATTATAGGGATATTATCATGGGAAAAGGCTTGTTTAGCATTGACTCTAGCATTTCAAGGGATCCTCGTACTATGACTATTGTGAATCGATTTGCAATTGATGAAGACAGTTTTTTCAAGGCCTTTTCTTCAGCTTTTGTTAAGCTTGCTTCAGCTAATGTTCTTACTGGATACATGGGTGAAGTTAGGTTACAATGTGATCGCGTAAATCATTGACATTAGTTGTGAAGATCTCACGATCATAGTTGAGTATCAGTCTCAGGATCTCCTGAAATCGGGAGGGAAGCTTTAACCACTTGATTTATCCCTCACTCTCACGATCATAGTTTATATATGTGTGTATGTTCGTATACTGTTGTATATTTTAGGCTGTCTGGAAAAAGTTGTCACATTTTCTGTAATGTTGATAGCTTTTCACACTATTAAATTTACCGACGTTGTAATAATTTGATGTCATTCCAAAGCAAAGGATCAGATAGTTTAATTCCTTGAGAATTAGGGATCGTTCTAATTTATTGAGCAACATTGTGATCCGATTGCTACTAATGAGTTTTTTAATAATAGATAAAATATAGGCATGAATAGACAAAAAGGAAAATAATTCGTGATAAGATAAATACTTATAAAAATAAATWAATATTTATTAATAGTAATAGAGGAATACAATGGTAGACAATGTCAACAAAATAAACGTAATTAATATTTCAATGGAAAAATTTTAAATCGAGCAAAAGAAAACACTCATTTAGCTTTGCAATTCTCTTAATAACCGTTAGTATCACTTGGAGTGTATGCAGGAGACTTTTTCTTAGGAGAAACCTTGTTGTGTGGTGGTGAATTGTGATCTGATGATGGGGTGTAAGCGGGAGATTTGTAAACCGGCGATGGGCTGTAATCTGATGATGGGGTGTAAGCGGGAGACTTGTAAACCGGCGATGGGTTGTAATCTGATGATGGGGTGTAAGTTGGAGAGTTGTAAACTGGTGATGGAGTGTATGGAGGAGACTTGTAAACAGGAGATGGGCTATATACTGGGGAAGGGGTGTAAACAGGTGATTTATAGTTGGAGGATGGGGTGTAAGTTGGTGAGTTGTACTCTGGGCTCTTTGGAGTCTTGTAGCTTGGAGATTCATATGATGGAGATGGGGTGTAAGATGGAGACTTGTAAGCTGTTTCTGGGATATATACCGGTGATGGTGAGTATACAGGTGATTTATAAATTGGTGATGGACTATAAATTGGAGTCTCATACTCAGGGGTCTCGTACACTGGAGCCACGTAGCTTGGTGATGGTGTATAAACTGGAGATGGGGTGGTGTAACTTGGAGATTTGTAAGCAGGTGATGGAGTGTAAGTAGGTGATTTATAAACTGGTGATGGACTGTAAACTGGTGAGTCGTACTTAGGGCTCTTTGGAGTCTTGTAGACTGGTGAGTCGTACTTAGGGCTCTTTGGAGTCTTGTAGCTTGGTGATGGCGTATAAATTGGAGATTCATACGATGAAGATGGAGTGTAAGTTGGAGACTTGTAAGCGGGTGTTGGGGTGTATACCGGTGATTTGTAAACTGGTGATGGACTGTAAGTTGGAGTCTCATACTCGGGGGTCTCATATACTGGAGCCACGTAGCTTGGTGATGGTGCATCAACTGGAGATTCGTACGATGGAGATGGGGTAGTGTAACTTGGAGATTTGTAAGCAGGTGATGGGGTGTATACCGGTGAAGAGTAAGCTGGTGATGGAGTATAAGCAGGTGATTTATAAACTGGTGATGGACTGTAAATTGGTGAGTCGTACTTGGGGCTCTCTGGAGTCTTGTAGCTTGGTGATGGCGTATAAATTGGAGATTCATACGATGAAGATGGAGTGTAAACTGGAGACTTGTAAGTGGGTGTTGGGGTGTATACTGGTGATTTGTAAACTGGTGATGGACTGTAAATTGGAGTCTCATACTCGGGGGTCTCGTATATTGGAGCCACGTAGCTTGGTGATGGTGCATCAATTGGAGATTCGTACGATGGAGATGGGGTAGTGTAACTTGGAGACTTGTAAGCAGGTGATGGGGTGTATACAGGTGAAGAGTAAGCTGGTGATGGAGTGTAAGTAGGTGATTTAGAAACCGGTGAAGGGTTGTAAACTGGTGAGTCGTACTTGGGGCTCTTTGGAGTCTTGTAGCTTGGTGATGGCGTATAAATTGGAGATTCATACGATGAAGATGGAGTGTAAACTGGAGACTTGTAAGTGGGTGTTGGGGTGTATACTGGTGATTTGTAAACTGGTGATGGACTGTAAATTGGAGTCTCATACTCGGGGGTCTCGTATACTGGAGCCACGTAGCTTGGTGATGGTGCATCAATTGGAGATTCGTACGATGGAGATGGGGTAGTGTAACTTGGAGACTTGTAAGCAGGTGATGGGGTGTATACAGGTGAAGAGTAAGCTGGTGATGGAGTGTAAGTAGGTGATTTATAAACCGGTGAGGGGCTGTAAACTGGTGAGTCGTACTTGGGGCTCTTTGGAGTCTTGTAGCTTGGTGATGGCGTATAAATTGGAGATTCATACGATGAAGAAGGGGTGTAAGATGGAGACTTGTAAGCAGGTGAAGGAGTGTATACGGGCGATAGAGTGTAAGTAGGTGTTTTATAAACTGGTGATGGACTATAAATTGGAGTCTTGTACTCTGGTGTCTCGTAAACTGGAGCTATGTTGCTTGGTGATGGTGTATAAGCTGGAGATGGAGTAGTGTAACTTGGAGACTTGTATGCAGGTGATGGAGTGTACATGGGTGATTTATAAATTGGAGATGGACTATAAATTGGTGTCGCATATTCCGGACTCTCTGGAGTCTTATAGCTTGGTGATGGTGTATAGACAGGAGATTTGTGTGATGGAGATGGAGTGTTGTAAGCGGGTGTCGGGGTATATACAGGTGATTTGGTTACTGGTGATGGACTGTAAATTGGAGTCTCGTACTCAGGGGTCTCATATACTGGAGCCACGTAGATTGGTGATGGTGTATAGACTGGAGATTCATACGATGGAGTTGGGGTAGTGTAACTTGGAGATTTGTATCCAGGTGATGGGGTGTATATTGGTGAAGCGTAAACAGGAGAGGGAGTGTAAACGGGTGATTTATAAACTGGTGATGGACTGTAAACTGGAGTCTCATACTCAGGAGTCTCGTATGTTGGTGCCTTGTAGGCTGGTGATGGCGTATAAATTGGGGATTTGTATGATGATGATGGTGTGTAAGTTGGAGAATTGTAAACTGGTGATGGGGAGTATGTGGGTGAGTTGTATACCGGTGAAGGAGTGTAAACTTGTGATGGGGTATATTCTGGTGATTTGTAAACTGGTGATGGTGTGTAAGTTGGTGATTTATACACCGGAGATGGGTTGTAGATTGGGGATGGTGTGTAAGTTGGTGGCTTATACACTGGAGATGGGCTATAATCTTGGGATGGTGTGTATTTTGGGGATTTGTATGCCGGTGGTGGTAAGTATTTTGGAGATTTGTAAGCAGGTGATGGTGTGTATTTTGGGGACTTGTATGCTGGTGATGGCAAATATTTTGGAGATTTGTAAGCAGGTGATGGGGTATATTTTGGGGACTTGTACATTGGTGATGGAGAATATTTTGGGGATTTGTAAGCAGGTGATGGGGTGTATTTTGGGGACTTGTACATTGGTGATGGAGAGTATTTTGGAGATTTGTAGTCCGATGATGGTGTGTACACAGGGGATTTGTACACTGGTGATGGTGAGTATTTTGGGGATTTGTGTACAGGAGATGGTGTGTACACAGGGGACTTGTACATGGGTGATGGTGAGTATGTTGGTGACTTTTTCGCAGGTGATGGTGTGTACACAGGAGACTTGTAAGCCGGTGATGGTGAGTACACTGGAGACTTGTAAACAGGTGATGGAGAGTATTTGGGAGACTTATCTTGTGGAGACTTGTAATCTGATGACGGTGAGTATGATGGCGATGGAGAGTATGTGTATTGCCTGCTAGCGGATGAAACCGCCAACAAAGACAAGAGAAGGAAGGAAATGATGGAGCCATGGTTGAGAGCCATCTTGAAGGAAGATGAAGGAAATGGTGATGTTGATAATTTGGTTTGCAATTAGGCTATTTATAAGTTCATTCTAAAGTACATTTCCATATTATAAAATCATAGTATTATCATACATAGTTGAGAGCAAGTCTTCAATGATGAAGTTGTGCGTAGTGTGTTACTTACCAACTTCTAAGCACGATTTAACTACTTAAAAAAATTGCATTGACTTGTCCATTTTCATTAGAGTTCAAATAATTGTATTGAGAATTAAGGTTCATTCATGAATTAGTATACTAACATGCCAACATGCCTTATTTTATCATCGTGTAGCCGATTATGCAACTATGCCCATTATAATGGTCGGTTGTACATTTGCACGTATAATTTATTTAGTTTTTGACTCCACTACAAGAAGTTTTCACCGTCTTTAGCAAGTGGATCAATCTCTTATCGGAGTTTGCATTAGTACCTCGACGGATTGACTGAAATATTTTCAAATTTGAGATCTTGATGTTGGCCGGATTAAGCCGATGGTTGAAGCGCGGGAATATTATATATATACTCTATCACTCCTCTTTACATGAAAGACTCCTTTATACTCAGCGCGAATGATTTCCACTTAGAAGGGAGAGGCATGAGAGATTTGAACCCATGACCTCTGCGTTACATTGACTCTGATACCGTGTTAGCCGGACTATCTCGACCAAAAGTTTAAACTGATGATTGAGGTCTAGGAATATACTATATACTCTATCACTGCTAGAGACACTTAAACAATAGTGTCAATCTCAGTTGATACGTATAAGAAAATTTTGTCAACAACCACCTTTTAAGGATCTTTATTAAACAAAACCACCTTTTATAAATTTTGTTTAATTAAACCACCTCTTTTCACAGTTTTGTTTTGATAGCACCGCCTAAAGCTAACACCGTTAGTTATTCCTTTAGTTTGACCCACTTTCCTTCATTTTCTACTCCTTAATTGGCATAGTCGTTCCCTCTATATGTAATTTAATGATTTTACCTCATTAAACACTTCGTTTTTTTCTATTTGGTGGTGTTGAAGATTTAATTGCAAACTTTTTTTAGAGCAAACTAATGCTATTAGCTTTAACTGGTGCTATCAAAACAAAACTATGAAAAGAGGTGATTTAATTTTTAAAAAATTTATATAATATGGTTTTGTTCAAAAAAGATCCTTTAAAAGGTGATTGTTGACAAAATTTCCTACGTATAAATATATTGTTGTGACTTGTGAGGATGTATTATGACTTACAAGTCTTCTCAATTGTTTGTAAGCTTGTTATTAGTCAATTTGTGATGCTAATAATCGATGACTTGGTCTTAGATTTCATTGAAAGTGATTTGTTTGCTAGTGTTTAATAGTTTAGTAAAATATAGTTTGTCTATTATTGTGATGAAAAGAAACGTTGACTTGGTCGAATTCTCCATTACAAAATGAGATTCAACCATTGTAAATAATTATCTTTTACTTCTTTTATTTATAATGCAAGTAGATAATAATTGAACTGTTTAAAAAAATTAGAAGTGAGAGATCTACCATATTGGTCTCATACTACTACAACTAATTAACAATACAAGTAAATGTCCTTGGCTCAAGTGGTAAGAGCAAGGATCATGGGGTGATAACTCGATATTGACGAATCCAAAAATAATATACAACGAGTTCGATTCATTAACACCCTAGCAAGGATCATGAGGTGATTACTCGGGTTCGATTTGTACCCCCAATGGGTTCGGGGTTCCCCTCTTCCTATTACGATGTTTAATGTCCTGTGATCGGGTTTTTAACTGTTTGTATTCGTGTAACTTTCCTATTAATAAAAAATAAGACATTAGTATTCTTATGATTAAATCCAAAAGAACACAATGTAGAATTCTCAAAAAAAATTCGACCTTTTATTTTTGGTACACATGAGAGTCAATTTAATACACAGAATACAAAAACAAAATCATAAACAAACATTTCAGAGAGTGAGGGATAGCTTCAGTGGTTAAAGCTTCTCTTTCGGTTTTTCATGAGATCTTATGATCGATTCTCATCTACAAGTATGACACTTGTTAGAATTTCCCATATTTTGTGTTAATTTTTTATTGGGTGGCATGGGATGCAAAGCATCGGGTCGGCGCGACGGCACTCCCTGGCTTCCAGGAACTTGATCTTGAATGACCAAGTCACAGGGTATGAGACTAATTTAATGGTTTGTTCTTGCTAATGATAGTTAACAACGTGCTTAACAGAGAATGAGAGAAACATAAACTTCTTAGAATACTGGAAGAGATCATGTGGTAGTTAACAACGTGCTTAACAGAGAATGAGAGAAGCATAAACTTCTTAGAATACTGGAAGAGATCATGAGGTCTTACCGCGGTCCAATAAACAATTAACAATTTGTGAATACAATAAACGCGGATACAGTTCAGAAAATACTTGATACCTTTGCTTAAAACGCGCTGTTCAAAGGATTATGGCAGAAATTGCTCATCTCAGTATCAAAAAACATATAAATTGCCTCATCAGTTTTGTACATTCAATGTAAGGTACATCTACTTGTATCCCAATATCAATATTGCATCCAAGACAACAATAATCTACAACCTAACGTCGTGTTCGGATCCGTGCTAGTATTTCCAGTAACTGGATCATCACAATAAGCATCTGTAGAGCTTATTTACAGTATAATCTGCAAGTATAATCAGCGCCATTAAGCTGCATAGCTGCCTATAGCCTGCCACCATGATTGTGTATCGTTGGACTTCTAAGGATTAGACGTGTTACACTGGAAGATCTGCACATATTTGCAGAGGGATAATCATGGGACACTATCAAGCAACAGAGAAGGAATATCATATGATAAACACTTCTCACTTGTACAATCAAGCAACAGCAGATAACCAATTTTCACTTAAAAGCCGCATAGCAGCTCCCTTGGAGAACTTCCTTGCAAATAGGAAGCAAGGAGCAGGAGTAGAATTAGTCCGACACCACTCTGTCCTGTATTCCGTTGCGTAATAAACATGGTTGATATCCTGTCAAAAAGAACAAAAGGTAAACAGCTTACACAGAGAGCTAACTATTCATTCGAGGCGGGCAGATACTGAAAGTCACGTTCTAGTCATAACACTGAGATAAGAAACAATAGCAAGACATTTTTCAACACCTTTATTTCTTTAATTTGCTGGGGAGTTGCAGCTGAATAACTGAAGGTAACAGGATGCCAGCCTTTCCCTTCCATCTTAGAGACAGCTTCATTCCAAAGAGTATAGGTCAATGTCCGACGTTCAAGTTCCTTCTCAAGCCCCATCATCTGTTCAGGAAATCACCAACTTTTAGAATTATATCATGCATTTTATCGATTACAGCAAAGCAACATAGGTAGATCAATAGACCAAAGTTGGAAGAATACGGAGTAGGAAAAGTATACTAGTTAAAGTCTTAAACAAGAGTTTTGGCGCACAAGGAAATGCCACTTACAGAAAGCAATGTCTGCAGATAATGTTCATCTGGAATGCAATTGTGCTGTTTCTGAAGTTTCTGTATTCAAATTAGATAACAGCGTCGTAAGTTAGAACAACTAGCAGAAGTTTCATAAACCAAACATTTCATCATCTAATTGGGAAAGTAAAAGCATTGTTGCACCAATTAAAAAAACTTATCACGTGGGGAGAAAAGTCTAGGGATATATTATGGCTTTTTACAAAGCTTCTATGTGATTTTAGAAAGTCTATAAGATCCACCAATCGTGTTACAGTGTGACAAGCAAGAGATATAAAACAGCTATAGTGGCTTATTGGGGTAATCTCCGATTTACATGCTGATATATATTTAAGGCTGTGTACATCTTTAACCCCTTGTATATATACCGCATTTGACTTTTTCTTTTTTTTGGGTGAACAACCAAGGTATCCACCTCCAACAGCAGTGACTAATCCCTTTGCCCCGGGTGCTCCACTTAAGGTTAAAGGGGTGTGATTGCAACATTTCAACCCAGCTTTACTTTAAAATCATCCAAGTTCACAATATATCTAATTAAACACATCAAAACCCTTCAGTGAAAATAACACAGCTTTATTAGAAGCACATATATATGGTCTAGAAGAAAACACAAACAAAACAACAACAATTGAGAGCAACTAACCAAATTCAGTCTGCCCATTGCAGCATCTACTGCCGGACGCCTCTGCAAATAATTCAGAGCACAGATAAGCTTCAAGAATTATATTATTTTTGCTTCAAAATAGACAACATCATACATTCTATGACGGTATATATAGGCCAAAAAAAGAGTTCAGCAATATTGAAAAAAAAAAGAGAAGAAAGAGAACAAAAGGTACCAAGATAATTGAAAGACAATGCAAAGAAAAATGGACACTGCCCAAGCAATAACTGTGTACCTTGCAGTGCTTACTGAAGACAGGAAAGACAAGTTCATCATCAGCCACCACTTCAGCATGCCTCCGGATCAGCGTAAACCACTGAAATTTTCATGTAATGAAATTACCAGAATTTTCAAATTGAACATTCACCAAAATAAACATAACAAGATGAAAGAACAAAGATTAATCAAGAATAAGAGTATTTTAGAGACACTAGTCATTGCACAACTTTTTTTCCTAAGTTGATATCCCTGAAAATGAAAAGTTTCCCCCCATGGCTACTAGAAATGTAGCTGATGAAGCACCCAATATTGCACCATTAAAAAAAAGTCAGCTTAAATTTAGCGCTAAATCTGAAAGGTGCGCAATTGTATTTGCAAAAAAKCCCTGTATTCTGTCCAAGACATGTGCCATGTTAGAGACTTTGAGTAGTAACAGTGTGGTAATGACATTATATGATATATAGCTCAAGGGTGGTCCTCAACTCCTCAAGTGACCATAGGACCAACTAGATTTCTCAAGTAAACAATTACTCAAAGATGCAATTCATGCCTTCGAGACCATTTGACCTCTAAAAGCAGCTTGGATACTCAACAGACTTATCAAGTTAATCKCTGAGCATCACTGCAATTCTTCTTCCCAATTTTTGAAAAGTCATCTCAGCCTCAACACCAGCAAAAAGATTCAACAAATCTACAGTCTAGCCGTCAAATCCTCAACAACAACACCACATTATAAACCATACAAAGTATTCAATCTTCAGAAAAATTGAGAAAGCTGAATGGGGCCACAAAGGCAACAACTCAAAGCAGTATTTAAAAGATATGAGGCACAATGAGGAAATAGGTATCTCAACTCCCAAACCCTAAAACTAAGAAGAGAAGGCAAAGACACATGCCTAAGCAAAGTCAACAGCCATTTCCAAATAAAAAATAGCACAAATTATGCTCCGGTAAAGTATTAAAATATAGCGGCAAATAAACGTGAACTATGAGTCATCAATACAATACTAAACGCATTAAGAAACTGTACAAAGAATGCTTAAAACTAAAGTGCTGTTTCGATGAAAAAGATACAATCACGCGAATGTATATTCTGTTTGAGTTGACATCGAAAGGTGAATAAAGTGAAGGAAATTTTCCGGAAAGCTGAAACCCACCAACATGAGAAGTCTACCCATCCTTTGGTAAGCTTTCCATAATATTGTGAGACTGAATAACGTTCACTTTTTTCTAAAAAAGAAAATGAAAAAATGGAAAGAATAATCCCAACTTGGTCTGACCCAACGAATCACGAAATCTACCTGTTAATCCTCATTCATCATGCACCTATCCTAAAAATTGACGCTACTCAATCTCTCACCCACTCCTTAACGATTATGCTTTTAAAATTAAAATAAAAATAAAAAAATCAACAACCACCCCGCGTCCTCCCACTTGCCCCACCACCAAACCGCAACCATCCTACCTCTGCCCACCACTCCGCAACCACTACCCACCAATGCTATCCACCCCACCAATCAACACCAACGTGCCCTCACCAACCACCACCCCTCTCATCCCCCCCACACAACCCACTCCCACCACACGCATTTCTCGCACTGCCTCGACCCACACAACCAACGACCTGCCAGCACACAGCCACCGGCCTGCCTTCTCCCTGACCAAAATTGCTGCCCATCACACCGCTCTGCCGACGCCAAATAATGAGAGAATCAAAGGTGGGTGCTATTCAATTTCATTGCAATAAGGGCGAGTTCGAATGGGGCTGTGATGTATTCGAGAGCGGGGTGATTCGAGGGTGAGCGGCTGCTTCAAGGTAGAGGATTGGAGTGGGACGGATTTGATGTGGAGTGGGGCGGATTTGGGGGGGTAACTGTGATTTGAGTGATGGGAGATTCAGGGTGGTGGAGAGTTTGAGGGTGCGGGTGGGTGGTGCTTGGTGGTTCGTACAGTTAGAAGATATAAAAAAGGGAGAAAAAAAAAAGTAAAATACGATGACTGATAGCAAGGTAATGCAAGAAAATGCTGCAATATAAAGGAAAATAAGGTTATTTATGATACAGAGTCGGAATTATGAGTCAGCCCACCAAAAGTAGATGACTTTGAATCCTTTCAACATTTTTCCAAAAAAAAAATCCTCTCTATCCATCAATGAATTTAAGCTTCCTGGAGAATCAAATTCCAAACAATTCAAAATTTTATACACAATCAATTCCTAAACAACGGTAGAAAGTAAATTTTCCATGAACAAGGAAGTAGCAAGTATATTATAACATTTTATCAAAGAAGTGTAAGATAACAAAAACGGATAAGTAATTAACCATTGGGTTATTCGGAAAATAGACAAAGAGCTTCAAATTTGCGCTGAGTATCATGGGTGCTCTCAACGTGCTCCTGATCAAACTTGATTTATAAATCTAAGAGAAAGCATGCAAGCAAACAAGAGAAAATTGTTTGTGTGTGTTAGACATGTAAGAGTAAGACAGGAACCTCGGGAGCAGTGTAAAGAGAAAGTGAGATTAAGTAGGAATCTCAAAGGTAGTAAGGAACCTAAAATGCACTTGTAGGTTAGAAGATATGAAGCAATTATAGTTGCAATAGAACGAGGTTCTCAATCGCAATGGATGGAGGAAGAAAATCTATGTGGATGACCACATGGAATGATCAATTTTGGTTCATACAGCCGACACCAATTGTGGGACTAAGGCTTCAGTTGATTGATATACATCATAAAAGCCTTATTATGTCACAAAGGCTATAAGGAAACTTCCCTATGATAGTCTCATAATTGGTTTTTGCTTTTGAACTAGCTTCTAGCCTTTGTGACATAGGGCACAAAAAACTACTCCGTAATTAGGTAAGTATGATTTGTACAAGGAAGAAAGGATGAATTAAGTGTTATTTATCTTGTTTTCATTGAGCGAGTTAACTGAATTAAGGACAACAGGCAAGTCATCATCCCTGTTGAAAAATATTTATATAAAAAGATTTTATGTATCTCTAAATCTATGTTTGTGAATATCATGCATGATTGAGTTTAATACGTACATCTTCTTGTTTCAGTTTATTATCATTTGATGACCCATGGTTCATTCTCTATGTTAATTTTTCCATATTCATCATAGAACTTCACATTGAAAACATTATATGGTACCTTTGCACCCACCACAATAACAGGTACACAAACATAAAGCCATTTATGCTGCCTAACCTTCATCAATCTAAGACAAGTTTCACAATTTTGTTCAGATTCGCAGCTGCAAATCACCCAACCATCTTACTTCTCAATTATGGTCAAGTTTGACCCACATTTATATAATTGGTCTACAGAACAGCTTGCATGTCCAATGCTACGAGGGAAAAAAATGCAACCTTTGCTATTCAGCTTACTCAAAATACATATAGAAGAAGGATGAACCATGAGCTACAAAAGTTTTAGTGTTGTTCTATCCGTAATATTATCAATCAATCAATCAAAGCCTTATTCCCATAAGTGGGGTCGGCTAACATGAACCAAAAATGACTTTTCCGGGAAGTCATCCACATAAATTTTCCTCCTCCACTCCCTACAATTGAGAGCCTCACTCGCTTGTAAATTCAACTGTTTCAGGAGACGACTGAGGCCCTCGATCGTAGGGGTGGAGGGGGAAAATATTTGTGGATTACTTCCAGGAATAATCACTTTTGGTTCATGTTAGCTGACCCCACTTATGGGATTAAACCTCTAATTGATTGATTGATGAATCCAAATTGAACCAGACAGAAAGGAATAGATGAGATTTACAGAAGCCAAAAAAAGTTTAATTTTGACCATAATTCCATTGACAAAGCCCCAAATTGCTAACCAATAAGGTCCAATATCCCAAAATTATTCCATAAACACCAGAATAGCTAGTCCCACACCAATTCTTCCTTTAACATGTTTCCTGGGAAGGCTAATAGAAATCCAGTTTACAGTTTACACAACTTGTATAGTCTCATGAACTACTCATCACCACTTAGAACCTAGTGAGAGATTTCTATAAACTACAGACAAATATATATCAGTCACTGAAATTAAGATGCAAAGACTAAATTACCCAGTGAAAGATTTTTATAAACTACAGACAAATATATAGCAGTCACTGAAACTAAGAATCTAAGATGCAAAGACTAAATTACCTGTGATCCTTTTCGCCATTTGTTCTTTGATATAACATGTGACATCTTTGGGTTAAAGCGATCATCTTGTATCCAAAAGCTAGCAAAAGGTAAATTCTTCACTGTCAGCCCAAGAACTCATAATGACCTAATTTGCAGCAAATTCTTTAGGAAAGAAAAGGCGAGCAATCAACAAACAAAAAAATAATACAAGGTAACAGAGCATAACTTGACCATGTA
>SNQN01005009.1:28738-47544 GCA_008642245.1 Bassia scoparia | reverse complement strand
AGGTCCTCTTGGAAATCTGATATCTTGTTGCTTTCCTTTGCGTCGAAGTCTCTCAGTCTCATTGGCTCAGGCATTGTTTCTACATAAAACATGTTCAGGACGACTTTATTAGGGGCCTAACTATATTCAACTCAAAACCCGACTCGAATCTAGATTAGTTAGACACCAACTAACACCAACGAACCAAATGGTTTGCGTATTGAAATAATAARCAGCACAAATACCAGGACAGTCAGTTCTTGGAGAGGTTCTGTTTACGACAACATCAAAGGTGCCAGCCCAAGCATCACGTTTGTTGAGGAAGTCCTTCAAGTTGAAAATCTTCTTAACAGTTGCTGGGATTGAAGAATGCTCGAATTGAGACGTTGGTTGTGGTCCTGAAGGAGCATGTATCACTGCAATTTTCCAWACAAGTTTGATTATAAACGYCCACAATAAATTWATRTACACCGAATGTATACTAGACTATGTGTTGACACAGTTTGCATAACTWTGAAGGACCGAGCATTTCTARTATATCTAACATATATACTAAGTTTGTATATCCAAGGTTATATGAGTCATTTTATTCAAGCTTGAGTCCACTTTTAAGGGTATGTGAGTCATTTTATTTGTTTTTTTATTTACAACTATGCCATTGGATATACAAAATTTGTATATATGTTAGATATACTAGTAATTTCCCCTCGAGTATAAGCCTAGATTAAGTAGTAATACCTGTTCCAGGTTCGATCCAAGGAGAGATGAACAAGGCAGGAACCCGAACACCAAGGCGATCAAAATTGAAATTGTAAGGGGCAGGACCAACAATATCATCCGGGTTAGGCACACCTTGGTTAGGAGGAGGCACATGATCATAAAATCCACCGTGTTCATCATACACAATCATGAACAACATCTCATTCCACTGAGGACTCGCTCTCAATGCTTCATAAACTTCCTTGATAAATTTTTGACCTGTTGACACGTCGTGGGACGGATGATCATCATTCCCCGGCAATGTCAGTAGGTCGAAGTATCTTGGCTCGATCACCACGTAGTTTGGTAGCTTTCCGGCCTTGCAGTGGCGCTTAAAGGACAGATCAAAAGGGTGGAATTTTGTTACATGCTTCAATTTCCTCAGGTTCCTGTAAGCAAATTAAATTTAAATTGAGCGCGATTTCCTCGGACACAACATGTACGTAAAATTAATGAAATCGTACAAACTCGATGAGTCGATGTTATGCTTACTTGTAAAAAAGGGTGGAAGGTGCAGATTGATAGTAAATACCGAAACTACGACCGGCTTCATCCAAAGAATCAAAGATGGTTTTCTGAGGCATTCCTGCCTTCAACTTCTTGCTGTCATTTCCTGTTAAGCCGTGTGATGTTGCAGAGTGCACATACTGTCTGTTGGCCTGTGTAGAAGCAGGCAATGAAGAGAACCACCTGTCACAAACTGCAAATTGGGTCACCAACTCYTTGTAAACGGGTACAAGATCCGGTTTGAACCCGTTCATCACGGTTTCGTCCATCCCACTTTGGATCCGGTTCGCATTTTGGACGAATCCTTCCATTTTGGGGGGCAGCTTCTTGTCCACTGATTCTTGACTCCATGGTTCTCCGTATATCTGCTCATTATTATCGGTTATTTATGAAAATCTTATACTAGCTCGGAATAAAAAGTGTACAATTTAGAAGCGGTGTCCAAATATTGGACTCCGCTTATTTTATTGAACAATTATGGTTTTTTTTGGTAACACTAACATGTATTGTGTACATCACAACGTTTCCAATTAATCGTGAGAGTTTGAAGAACATAGATGAAAATTCTAATACCTTGGCTGTAGTTAGAAAATATTAACAAAAACTAGCATGATCCATGCAAATTAATATATTCTATCAACTTTTCATTTGGTCTTTATGTACATTAGGCTATACTCGCGTATTACGATCACGTAATCGGTAGTATGTTTTGACTATACAGTATAGTGCAATGCATGCTAAAGTTAATATACATTGCTCAAGTTTGGTGAGTTTTTGGTAGGATTAAATTGCTTTAATTAAACTACTTAACATATATGCTAATATGAGTTAATTTACATTATATGGAAAAAGAAGGCTCAATTTTGACCAATTGTACTTATATGCTTGTTGTTATCAGATTAGATTTTGTATTGCTCTATAAAAAAAAAAACAAACGTGTTATTATCACTTCTTATGATAATATAAACGTCACATCTTAAAGCCTTTAATTATCTAAGTAAAAATAGCAGATAGACTAAGCTCACCTACACATAGAAACTATAAATAGTAGACACCATCACATTTGTCGCCGTTATTCATCGGAATGTCAATCTGGGATCCACTCCAGCTATTATGAATTGTCTAACGTCATTATGTATTATTGAACCCATAATGTTTCATACTTGTTCCGTATTATTTGACAGCAGGTTAGTCTGTTTTATTCCATTTACGTTCTTTAGCTTATAATAATAAGAAAAGGTAGAGTTTGATATTAAAATTAATTTGAAAAGTTACAATTTGTAACTCCTTTGATTTACTCACGACGATACAACGTTATAGTAAGTTCGAATAAAATAGAAAAAGTTCAGATAAGGTAAAATAGAAGAGGTTTGGTCAGGGTCCCGCTTACATCTAATTAAAGAAATGATCTACAAACTAATCCTTCAAATTACATGGAATTGGATTATATATAATATTCAACTTCTGATTTGAATTAGTCTTCGTGTAAGTTTATTTTCAATAATCTCTTCATATTAATTCAATTCTGGTATATATCAATTGACAATGAAAGATAATCAGTGAACGATCCAGCTACATGTGATTCCGTTTGGAAACAGATGGAGATATCATATTCTATACATGTAATAATCAAATAACTAAGATGATGGCTTGATTTATGAATATTAGGAACCAGTATGGCCTGTGATTTCGCACTCCTCTCCTATGAACAAAAATGTGCCACGGTCCACTGGCGAGAGATGAAGAGTCGAAAATCATTTTACGACAGAAAGTGTAGCAAACTATAAAAAAAAAAAGGAATGGGCGTATGTTCATTAGACTAATCTTGGAAGGAATATGATCCAGGTTTAGATACAAAAAGAAACCATCCTTAAGTGATGCGAGCCGAGTATCGGATCGGAAGTTGGCGCAAGCGGTTAGACTCCTGGCCGCGCTGACAACGGTGGTGGGGGACGCGTGGGTGCGGGCGGGTGTTTGTGAGCAGGCTTCGATCCACCCTAGGGACGATATGATAATGGGAGCGACGTACGGGCGCATGAGGGAACGAAAGCACGCAAGGAGCGGTTGGATGTCGGAAGAGTTCTTTGCTCATTGTCACCGGTTTGAGCATTTTCGACACTCTCAGTTCGATCTTTTTGATAATTTATGTATAAAAGAGGAGAGAAACTGATGGTGCACTAATATGTCGGTAGATTAGGATAATAATACTATAATAATTATGAGGTGGTGTTTTGAAGGAGAGAGGAAAGGAAGTGCGTGCCAGGAGTTTAAGACAAAGTTGAGTGAATGCTGATGAATTGTGTTTTTAAATGTCATACTTTATTAGATTTATAAGGCTCCGGCCCGTCTTTTGCGATTATGCTTGAATTCAAATTGATTATTATTATTCACATTGTTTAGGTGGTTTTTTTGTACAAACCACGTGTTATTATTCATTAATTCTTCAAATACTTTGAATATTCTGCAGAAGGTCAACGCGTGTAGAGGCGCGCTGCGCGCGGATCATTATGATTAATTACACTGGGGCGGGGGAGGACGCGCTACGAGTACAAATATACCCACGTATAATTGAAAAATACTCCCTTAGGCATGAAGTTTGAATAAATCTAATGCAAAATTGCACACTATCATGATGTTAACTGTTTTAAATTAATCATGTTTACACGGAGTATTACTTTGTTGTAGTGTACTGCTAGGGCTTATTATAGTCGAATAGAGACTGAACTTTTTGCCTAGGGCTCGGCTCGAGTTGCTTAGTAAGACTCAAGGCTTGGCATGACCGGTACTCGTGAGCTTGAATTTTAGCTTAACTCCAGTCGAAAGGGAGCCTATCACGGTGCATCTCGGAGATGAACCCCAAAACCATTATCTCATGCCATTATTGTCGTACCATTTACTCGTACTTCTACACTCTAAGTAATCCATGCATATGAGTAGTAACAAATAAGCAAAGGAATTACAAAATGGCACGAGATTAAGTGCTATATTGGTTTCCACGGAGATGAAACATATTTCACCCTCGAAAGGGGACTTTAGCTCAAGCTCGAAAAGGTCGAAAGGGATCAGGTCAGACTCTAGCTCCTCGTTTAGAAGCTCGTATATTAAAAAGCTCATTAAAAAAGGCTTATTTTTATATAGCTTTATTTTTGAGATTTTTCCTATATATACCTTGAGTTTAAGCTAATACATATACCAGTATGTTTTTAGAAATACTCATATACCCCCCCCACATAGAAACAATAGCCAAAATACCTACTGAAGGACGAAAAACTAACAAACCCGTTAATTTCTTAATTAAGCCTCCCTTAATTAAGCAAAGAAAAAAAAACTACCACCATTAACTCTTCAATTGCTCGTTCTGAGTCTTTCTTCTTCCTTTGTCTTCATCCACCATTACTCCACAAAATT
The DNA here is from genome assembly GCA_008642245.1 of Bassia scoparia. Lineage (NCBI taxonomy): Eukaryota > Viridiplantae > Streptophyta > Magnoliopsida > Caryophyllales > Amaranthaceae > Bassia > Bassia scoparia. The sequence continues at coordinate 42,891 of SNQN01005009.1, read as the reverse complement.
TCAACCCAACAATTAACATAATCGATAATTAAATCTAACAATCAACCATTGGATTAAAATTAGATTCTTTTTGTGTTATCTAAACTCTGAAATTTTGTGTGTTAAAAATCTGAATTTTTTTGTGTTTAATGATAATTTGAAATGTGGAGTCGAGACATGTTGCTTGGACTTTTGTGCAGATAAACAAGACCACTTTTTATTTATTCTTTATGTCGAATATTTTCAATCATGAATTCATGAAATGGTATTCGAATCTTCAAATTGAATCAAATAGGTGTTTGATTTTCAATAATTGGGGACAAACGCCAATTGAAGTCAAGTTAAAAATGACAGTAGTTATTTGGTGAAGGCAAGAAGAACGTGTTCACGGGTCTGAATCCTGGATGCCAGCTCAAAACCTTCCGATGGTGGATGTTCGATCTATAAGGATGGAACAGTCAGCGATGGTTAAGGGATAGGTGTTAGGGATTTAACAGAATTTTGGCTCATTAAGCTAAAGGTATTTAGTTATATCTCTATGTGGGGGGGTAATGATTGTTTCTAAACACAGGGGTATATAAGCTTATTAACTAACGGGGTATTTGGGGAAAATTCCCTTTTATTTTTAATTCTTATGTTTTTTTTTGTCATTTATTACTTTTTTGGTTAAAATGTATGTTAAATGTGTAAATTAAAATAACTATCTTTAATAGTAAATTATTAATTTGAGTTTGGGTCGAGACCTTTCCCAATAGACTTAGCATAGTCGTTTAATGTCTTGTTTTTTCTCAGTTGAACTTGAGATGAAGCCAACCCTAGTGAATCCAGTTAGTAACGAGCTCCCGGCGTGCGAAATAGACCTCGATCATTAATTACCTAATGACTCGGCTATTGGGTCTCAGCTCACAGATAGGCTTTCTTAACTAGGCGTGTTTGGGTAGAGTTTTTGGTAGCGTTTAGCGTCAGACTAATAAAAGCCTACTTGGTTAGTTTTCGGCAGGGGTAGCATTTTAAGTAGCGATTAGCGTTAAACGCTACTTTTAAAAATGCTAGTAGGGTAAGTTTTAGTTTTTAGCGTTTAAGCTAGTATCTAAAACTCTATTGATAATAATTTTTCTTCTTGTTATAAATACAAACCGTTACTACTGTCGAACACCATATTGGACTATTTGTTTCGTCGCCTCGGCTACTTCAACCACTAAAGTTTCTTCCAATTAATATATGCTTGTTATGTTGTGAACACGCTAATGGAGCCTAGAGGAAGCAGGCAAATGGGACCGACGAGAAACTAATAGATTTTAACTATAGTGCCATGTCTTATTAACCTCTGGCAAGTAAAACTTTTCAAACTTATAATATCTATAATTATTTATTACTATGAAAGAGCAAGTTCACAAACTCATTCCAAGGTTATTCACAATATTTCATTGGGAACTCATATGGGCCACAAATTAATTGATATGTGCATATACTCCTTGGTGTTTGTGTTCTCGTCCTTCTCCAAAGAGGTGTGTGTAACATCAAAGAAGATGCAACATATCAAAACTCTTTCTTTTTATTTCCATCTTTATAAACAAATAAAAACCTAACTTTATGCTTCAAATGGACTATTCTCGGAGCAAACTCATGTGTAAAAATCGTTTATATTTCGAACCCAACAGAATACAGTCCTTCCTGATAACAACTGGATCCATCTTCAAACCATAAAATAGATCGAAGTACATTCTAATACATTTTTTAGTGGGAAGCGGATAATAAACATTTATAGAAAGTCCCAATCAGCAATAAGAAATTATGGTTTTCACGAGGTATCTTGAAGCAAACCTCGTATCATCTAAAATTCTAAAACTATGCACCAAGATAATGTACGTGCACGAACTTATTTGCATCTTTTAAATAAATTAAAGAAGTTACAGAACAAGAAGCTAAACATTTTTAAAATACAATTTTTTTAGTTCAATATAATAATACCATTTTTTTATCGGGAACGAAAAATGGTTTCTTTAAGTAAAGCAAACAATCCCTTATATTCTGTCAAGCAACAGGACATCAATAATACATACTTTGAACATCAAAAAAACATATTTGATGAAATTTGCTTAAATAATGCCTCATTCTAATGCAATACAGATTTAAGAGTTCGCGGACTGCAGTTTCACAATTTTATTTTTGATGCAGTGTTTTTTGTTATATACGGTTTGGCTCGATGTACATATGTAAGTCTTCCCGAATCTGACAAAAATCATGTAACTTAATCTCTCAACTTGTAAATTAGATTACACCGGTGCTTGAACTGGGCACAAAATGAGTGAACCAACCGTCAAATACCATTGAATTTTTTTTTGAAGTCAAAGACTTCTATTTATTTTGTATGTTAATAACAAAGTATTTTATCTCATGCTGTAAATTTGGAATAAAGTAGACTCCATTATCATTGAACTTTTTGTTTTTAAAATTCATTATAGTAAGCCCGAGACACTTACAATTTGACACACTGATAAAACCTATCCAGAAATCCATAGAACCTATAACTTTATGCATTAATACAACAGATTTTAAATTAAATAACCCGCTTAACAAATCCATTCATCCGAGCAGGTACTGATTTGTGAGTTCTCACAATCTTCGGCATTCTATTATATTGCGTAATTGCGTGTCTGTTTCTATATAGTTTCCAATATATACAATTACAAGAAAGCAATCACCAAGTCCAAAAGGAAGTGATATATCGATCAGAAAAAGTAATTTGAAACAATTCCGACACAAGTTTGAGGTCAAGCCATTAGCACAACCTGTTGTACTAGCCGAACTTTGAAAGTCGCAAACAGGGATATAGAACTAGCAGGTCTCCTGCTTCGAACAGAAGAGAGCAAATGAGAATTCAGAGGATTCTAAAAACCCTAGGGATTGCGATCAGATAGAAACCAAATCAGGGACATCCTATTGAAAATAAAATGAATTAAAATAATTAAAGAAGCTTGCTTGAGACGCTATGTAGCAACACTATGATGGTAGAGCGGAGCGTATGACAACTTCTAGGGGTGGATGGCGAGGAGGCCCTAAATAAAGGGGGTCTGATCGTTGCGTGCCTTGCTCGTCCGACGTCAGCCGATGGTACCTGTGGGAAGTATCATTGAACGATCATACTAGTGGAAGTCAACTCGTTATAGATATGTGCATAAGAATCGAATCGGCTAACCCAAAGGAGGAGGGGACTCGCCGGCGGTGAGAGGGAATGTAGTCCTTTCCGGCTACGCGAATCCCAAATGCGGTCTCACGATAAAAAAGGCGGCAGGGGAGGAAACCTTATTCTTTAGATTGAGAAGAAGGGATATAAGGAAACTACAAGGAAAGATTGAACTGAAAAATTAGCTGTCTGTAGTACAGAAAAAGGGATAAGAACTTTACGAATGCGATAAACTAAGTTTGAGAGAGAAGTGCTGTAGAGGGAAAAAAAGCTTCTGAGTAGTTGGTTAAGTTTATTAAATAATTTCCCTTTAACATTTATGTTAATATACTAGTAGATTTATGAAACCTAACAATCTGTAAGTAAGAATTTAGGTTACTGTTACTCGTCATTAAATTTAATTATGCTTTTGTGAGAAGTTACAGTTTAAGTAAAATAAGTTGCCAGCTCCACGAAGAGTGGGATAAGTCATGATGATTAATCTTTCCTTGGATTTAGAAAATATGGAGATGTTGATTCCATCCGCGTTGCCCCTTGTTAAAGTTTGTTTAATCATAAATATTAAAATTTCAAGAAAAAGTTAAATTTTTAAAATATGTTTAATTATTTAAGGAAATTTTCTACAGCTATACCCTAGAAAAATCACATTTTTCTATAATATTACCCCATGTTTCTGGCCTCATCTATCGAGCTTGATTTTTGATATCTTTCTAACGGACTTTATTTAGGTTAATTTTAACCATACATGGTTAAGTTTAAACAAATTTAAAAAAAGCAAGAAACAAAAAACCACCCACCTGTACCACCCCATGCACACCATCTCAGTCCTCAATATGACCTTCGCAAAACACCAACGCATGCGCCCGACTCGCACAACTATAAGGCACACCATTCGACACACCAGAAGTGTCGCCTTTTGATTGAAACCCAAAACCCGCTATGCAACCCACGTCCACACATCTCGCACCTTTTGACAACCAGGACACACGAACTGGAAGTGTTGTTATGGGTCAAAAACCGTTTATTGGTTTCGAAAACACAATTTGGGTTTCGATCTGGGTTTTAAAGTCAAATTGGGGGGAAAATGTCTCTGGGTTTGTCATACACTATTGGGGGGAAAAAATCGAGTTTTTGTTTTCAAACATTCTAGGTGGGTTCGCGAGTTGGGTGGTCTGTGGGGTTAGGTGCGTGGTTCGCGGTTGGGGGGATGGTGCGGGGTTTGCGTGGGGTATGTGCATAGTGTGGTGGAATGAAGGTTGCGGTGGTCGTAAGGTGGGATAGAGGAGGTGGTTGTGGTCGGTGCATGACAGTGCGTTTCTAGAGGGGGTGGTGGCGGTGAAGGGGTTGGTGTGATGGTATATGAGGTGGAGTGGTTGTGGTGGATGGATGGGGGTGGGTTGTTTTATTTATTGATTTTTTTGGGATTTTCTAAGCAGGACCTCTCTGTAAATTTGACGTTTTCCATGAAATACTCCCGTTTTTTTTGCCTCTATATGTACCTCAATTTTACAAACATTTCATAATATAACGCTCGGTGTTACTTTAAGCATACAATGGTTAAATTTAACTTTATGAAAAAGGAAAAAAGAAAAAAAATCTTCCACACCGACCCTGACCTAACTGTCACTTCTCAACCACGGCATGCATGCCAGCTCCCGATACCATCACCTCACGTCGCCCACGGCACAGCCACCCCAGCATCACCTTGATGAGGGTCCACGTCTCCGTGCCTACCACCCAGTTCACGGCCGACTCCAATCCTCTCTGCGCACCCATTCGTGAACTCCCTCAAATAACTTCGGCTAATACTGCGCACTCCTTCGCAGCTCCACCACCCTCGCTCGCTTCCAGCAACGCGTCGCGAACACCCAAATGAACCCGCCACCCAATCGATAAGTCCCCCAATAAACCCCATTTATCGAACACCCAATCAAAAACCCCCATTACAACATCCAAATCAGAATTCTAATTTACAATTGAAGAACAATTTTTTGCAATTAACATAAAGAATAAGCTCCTAAGTTTATTTTCAAATTCTCGAAGGGTTTTGAAATAATTAAGATTTCTAATTGGATTTAGGTTTTCGGTGGAGTGGGTTGTCCGGGTGGAGTGGGGATGGCTGGTCGGCGAAGGGGTTGGAGTGGTTTGGCGAGCTGGGTGGGGGGCCGGTGGAGGCGTATGTAAAGAGTGTGGTTCGGAGGAGTTGGTTTGGGTGGTCGAAGTTAGCGGTGGAGTGGGTTGGTGGTGGGCAGTGGTGGGGTGGTTTTATTTGTTTATATTTATTTTAAAAATAAAGTTAAACTTAGTTTAACCATAGTTATGGTAAATTAAAGATCATTAAAGGTTATAATGTGTAAAGTTTTCTAAAATGAGGGTACAATGATAGAGGCAAATAAAATGGGGTATTTCACTGGTAAGACGCAAATTTACAGGGTATCCTGTAGAAAATCCATTTTTTTTTTTAATTTGTTTTATGTTAAAACACATAAGAATTAACACTTAGTTTGTTAAGATAAACATTACGGGGGCGTTTGGTGTTGAGGGGGGAATTACACAAGGATATGATTAAAATCCCTATTCCTACCAGTGTTTGTTTTATGGGATGAACGTTTGACTTTATCTTATAAGATAGAAAGGGAAATAAATCAAAGTCTTTTTCCAATATCAGTACAGGGGGGAGGTATTAGAATTGGAATTGCTCCAAAATTGTTAAATGATAATAATCCGCCATTTCTATAAAAAAAAAAGTTAGTAAGTGGAAAAAGTAAGATAAAAAGAAGGGCAGAATGTAGAATGTGTTATTTAAGTTCATCAAATCCTATATATTAAACATGGGCAAGGATAAGGCAATGACTTCACCCTTTTTATATCAAAGACAAGGGACTAGGATACATTGACCAATTCCTTATTACTCATGTCCATATCCTTGTCCTCTTTTTTAAATCCTATCCTATTCTCTAGCCAAAGCGACTCGTAGGTTACAGGTGTAAGGTTTTTCAAAATTCAGGGGACAATAGATGAGGCAAAAAAAATTAAAATATATGTAGAAAATGCGATTATTTAGACGGGTATTAGAGGTGTGTGAAATTCCTTTATTTAAGTAGTAATAGTGTGAGTTTCGGAGCGTTATTCATAAATCTGGTGGCAAATTAAATCGATTTTTGCTCCCTTTATATGTTAATTTAGTTTGTGTCTAATTAAACGAATGGTGTCTTCATTATTTCAGCTAAACTATTTTTCATATTCAAAACTTCAATCTCTCTTCTCCACCGCCAATTCTCTACCTGGAACAGTCGGCGACATCATCAATTCGAAAATCCCAGGTTTGTTGTATCTGAAATAACAACCTTTTTGAATTAAATTTTCGAAATTTGGAGGGTTTTATTTTCAATGATGGGTATTCTATGATATAGCGGTTGAACTTCACTTCGTTTTGTTCTTCATCTCTTGCTTATTGATTTCTGTCCCTTTCTAGTGATTTTTTACTGCAATTTAGATTTGGCATGTGTCGGAATTTTGTTGATTTCCTTGATTGAATTCTGTTATATGTTGGTGTAGTTGGGAAGATTAGTGTGGGGTGCGTACTCTTTTGTTGATGGCCATGCTGCCAATGGTTGGCTGTATGTCTGTAATGAAAAAGGCAACAACTTGTCAGTTGACTGTGTTGGTGAGCTTTGTATGTTACGTGATTATGTGGCTTAACAAGGGATTATAGGTATCGCTGTTGTTGAGCGTTTCAGTTTTTCGGAGATTGGAACTCTTCTTGGAGTCTATCTTAGTCTTCTTTTCTTGATTGAACTTTCTTGGATCTTATCTTCATTCTTCTTATTTCTCTTCTAATCAGGTAATTTCTATTTTAAGTAATTATTGCTGGTTAAGTGATGATTTTTTATGTTATGCACGATTTCTTATGGTACCAAATGTTTAGATATGAATTTGAACTTAGGTTTGATTTTGCTTACTCATTTAGTGTCAATGTCATTCATTATTCCAAATTCCCAATTACCCTTGAAAATGTTTAGATATGAATTTGAATGTTGGTTTGATTTTGCTTGCTGATTTAGAGTCAGTGTCATTCATCATTACGCTTGAATATTACTGGTTTTGCTTCAAGATTTAGTCATTACTGATTTTTCTATTTCAAATGATCAACAATATTAGGAACATTGCTTGTCTATGCTTTGTATTATGATATCACTTGAATAGTGACGATTACTGGACATATGATATTACTTGACTATTTCAAGTGAATATTACTGGACATTTGACTCTCACTCAACTGCCATTTTTTCTCCATTTTAGGGGACGACTTTAGTTTCATAATGCAACTTTCTAATACTTGAATGAAACAATGTAAAGTGATTGTGATTTTTTGATTAATCGGAAATAAAAGTCAAAGAGAGGAAATGAAGAAGCATAGAAAAGAGGAGGAAAAAGGCAGAGATAAGGAGGTAAAGGAAAAATAAATAAAAATATAATAGTAGGTCCACTTGATAGTTTATTTGTTGGAATTCGTCAACAGGTGGTAGTTTAGAGACGTTTGTGTGTGGATACCATTGATAGAAGCTGTGAGTATGCGACTGCAAAGTAATATTTTATTCATGATTTTATGCGTTGCTACCATATTGAGTTTGGCYAAAGATGGGTAGAGTAAGAACTCTAAGAAGAAATGAGAAGAATACACAAAACAAATTGAAGAAATTAGGTAGTGGTCTAGGCTTGATGTTAACCACTTCATTGAATGTTTACTTTTAGTCCATTTAACACGCTAGGTATGCGCATTTTCCTCCCTACTCCTTAGTTCCCCTTGTGCCCTGTTCGCTTCTCCTACCCGTCTTCTTTTTTAACTATCATGTCTCTGTTCTCCCAAAGTTTTCCATGATCAAACTAACGAAGGTAAATATTTTTTTTAATCATGGTTTCCATTGAAAATTGTTTTCCTTAGATAACCGTTGCCTATAGGAGAGTAGAGTATGTGTATGACAGTATATGTGTGACATAGCATTGGGATTTTGATAGGTCTCTTGTCTCATTACAGTTCATGTATTATTAAATTGTTAGTAATAAAAGTCTAGAAGTTCAGTACTTTCATGATATTGCAGTGGGTCCTGTTTGTGGTGATGTCACATAGACTAAATTTCTAACATAGTGAGCTGTTAACGTATACGAACCTTTAGGTCTCTTGAAGAGGTTCACATGCTGTAATTTTGTTGGATTGGAAAATTCTGGTGTCGCAAAGGATATTTTTTAGTGAAGCAGTTTGCTAGTGCAAAATATATGATTTTCAATCCACAAATAGTTGTTTCTTTCTCCAGTGTGGTATACTAGTTTGATCCCATCATGCTCTGATCCTCAATAGTAAAGACTATCTTTTTGCATGTCTTTCTTATGATTGGTCGTTTGTTCACTTTCTTGTTCACCTATTGTATGTTTAGTTACACCGTGTTGCAAGGGGAACATACGAAATCCACAAGCTGTTCCTTTCGCCAGTGATTTTCTGAGCTGGTATTAATGAATCCCATCATGTTCTGATCCTTGAGACTAAAACCTATCTTTTTGGATGTCTTTCTTATGATAAGTTGTTTCTTGTTCATTTATTGCATGTTTAGTTACATAATGTTGTTTGTTCATATTTTGGACTTTTGAAACATAAGATTCATTTGAAGTTTATATACTGCAGGTGCAAGCAGATCTCTTTGTAATTTAGTGAAGCAGAAGGCAAGATGTTGGCTATGACAAGTAACAGTGAAAGTGCTTTATCTGTTGCTGGCCCTAGGCCAATGGAGTGGTCCACGGTGCCATACTCCGCTCCTCAGGGCCTTGGGCCAAATGGGAGGCAACGTACTTCAGGGACGGTCCAGGTGGCAGTGGGAGGGATACTACGACGAGAAATTGGTTCTTGTATGGTATGGTTGGGGGGTGGGGTGTTTCAGTGGGGTGAGTGCAAAATTTCATGGTTATGAGAGGGTACAATGAATGCTTCCATTGACTTCATTGGGACACATGATGAACCCGTTAGTTCACGTAGCCCCTATAGAAGGATCAGTTCAGCATGGATAGTTGAAACTGGGAAAGCAGAGTAGAAAAAGATGGCTGAGCATCTTCATTTGTATCTATGGCTGTCCTGCTCGAGGGGTCACCTCTCATTGTTATGGGTCAGATGATGGAACGCAAACTTTGGATATTGCGTCATGGGGTGCGGTCATTCAGCATTCCCTGACAAATACCAAAAACTGCTGTCGCTTTTCTGATGCTCTGATAAGATATATACCGGTGGGATACGCATGAAGTATAAAGTTGGGGAGTTCGCAAAAATGAGGTCACAATCGACCTCCAAGGTCATCAAATAATGATCACTGGAATGTCTTTGAGTGCTGATGGATCTATCTTCTAACAAATGGTATGGACTGCAAGCTTTGCATTTGGGATATGCGCCCCTATGCTCCTCAAAGATGTTGTGAAGGTTCTAGAAGGTCATCAGCACAACTTCGAGAAGAACTGTGTTGAAATGTGCTTGGTCTCCTGATGGCAGTAAAGTCACTGCGGAAGTGCGATCGTATGGTTATGTATGGATACAACTTTCTCGTCGCATTTTGTACAAGCCCCTGGCCATACTGGTCTGTAACGAATGTGTTTCACCACAAGAGAGCCTATTATTGGATCATGCAGTAGTGACACACAGATTACCTTGGCGAGCTGTAAACTGTTGTACTGAGCCTTAGAAAACATTCAAACTAGTGTCAGAATGCTGTTAGCTGTTTCTCTTATTCAGGTTATCCATGTATTCATAGAATCAATTTACATAACAGGAAACTTGTGCTATCTTTCATAATTATCTGGAATCCTTGCCTAAGCTTTCATGCTTATTCATTTGCCTTCTTAATTCAACTTAACTTGCCTTGCTCGTTTGCGTTATGCTGTAGAACTCTTGTTTGTGAGTTAGTGCTATGATCACAGCGGCAATTTCCCACTAGGAAGGGCAGGGTATGGTATTCTCACTCGGTAGCGGTCAAGTCTCTTCTTCGGTAGCGGTAGTCTCGCGTATTCTGCTGCTTTACTTTATAATACTGTGTTGTTTGGTGAAGCATTAGCTGTTTAGCTTATTTCATTAGAAGCATCTGTAGTATATTGTGAGTTTCACATTGTGTTTAATGTTGTCCCAAACATTCAATGATACACATTTTACACATTTAATGATATACTGAGGTTGTCGTCTTGGATATATATCAAACTAGATTAGTTCCGTATGATGTGACGGTTTTATTTTTTATTTTTTAAGATAAAAGACTATTTAATACTGTAATTAAATTCGTTTAAATATCTATAATGAATAGTGAAACTTGATGACGGGAAGTTTAAAAATTAAACTAATTAGTAAGTTTTTTTCCCATAATTTATAATATGTTTGCGAAATATTTATAATATGATGTATATTTTTTTAGGCTTTCTAAGCTATGTCCTGAGTTTGAAATTCTATAGTTGTGCCCTTCAATTTCTCCAATTCTAAGTCGATCATGCCTTATTTTACTAAATCACTTAACTATGGTTAATTAAATATTAAAAGAAAAAAAACAAACACCACGCACTCACCACAACCATAGTCGTCTCCTTATAATAATTTACTAGTTAAGTAATTTAAGTTGAAATAAGGGCATGGCGCTAAGAATTTGGAGAAATTGGGAGGCGCAATTAAAATTCTAAAAAGCATGAGTATAGGTTAGAAACTAAAGAAACTCGAGGACACACCTTAAAAAAACCTTTTTTTTAATTGAGTGCTTAGATGCTTCGATAATCTTATATATTTATAGTTATATGATGTATTCATATATATTTTATACTCCTTTGTCTCTATATAAAATAGATGTGTCAATTTTCGACCCGGTTAGAAAAATATGAGTAGACCGGCATTGTAATGTTTTGACAACTTTGAATTCTAACCATTAAATCCGTCTTTCAAACCCTTTAATACCCATTAATTTTCAAACCAACTTATTTCAACTCAATGGTTTACTATTTATTTTTATTGTCGATAATTTTATCACATTGACTATTAAACTTTTACTACTGCATCAAATTTTGAAATTGTTTTTGATTGTTTTTTGTAGTAATGTTTATAAAAGACGCTATTTATCAATTCTTGAATTTGAGATATAAATTTAGACATTTTTTTTCAAAAAATGATATTATAATATACTTTTGGAACACAAAAAAATCACGATCATACTTAGGTCAAACAAAACCCGAAATTAGCATCAAGCCAAACAATCCGACTCCTGTTTGACAGTCTACTAATGAAAGTTGTATCCTATTTACATATATTCCTTTCTTCCAGAAATCCATCCACTTCCTCACATGCTCGTTATGAAATTCCTACCTACTCTCACTTTATGTCATTAAAGAAACCTTACTCTTTCTATAAATACTTGCATACAATTGCTATATTTGTTGAAGATAAAATATTCAATTTTTAGAAGTATTACGTTACGGAGGTATGGTATTTTTTAACTGTGATTGTCCACCATGTGAAATCCATTATACACTGCAATACACACTCATGTAGTGAAACAATGCAGTTTTATTTGTTTTTCTCCAATCTAAAATATGACTTTTAACTCCACTTCTCATTTATATTAATTCTATATTTAGACTCAAATAGTGAATGGTAGCTTGTTCATGGATGAAAGGAGTATAATTTTTTCAATAATTAATTATTACGCTATATATAGTATATAATAAGTATCATATAATATGATATTAGTCTACATAGAATTTATGATTAATATGAGTAAGGTAAATCACTAATGATCGCATAATTATATTAAGACATGTTAGTTGTTTACAATTATCATAATTATAAACATTATATTTAAATTTAATAGAAAAATTTATCAATCAAATCGTGTCATCATCTCATTTTAAGGATTTTGTCAAATGACGTAAAACTAAATCCATGTAGGGGAGTTGTGCATCCCCACACTCCTGATCGTTTTTGTGATCGAAAAGGAATTTAATCTTGTAAGGATGACTAATAGCTCTCTGCTTGACAATATTGGATTCCACTCCAATTTTGTGATGACAGGACATTATTCTTTTTACAAGATTGAAATAGCTGCATAAATGTTTTCATTGATAGTGTGTCTGAATATCGACCCTTGGTACGTATGTAAAATTACATTAATATCGAAAAATATAAATGTTTATTTTTAATTAAATTGCTACAATTTCATATAAAAGTAAATTCATTGATCAAAACCAATTCAATGGGTCTGTAATTTCTGACTTGTTGTATTAGGACTTGCTAAATAACTCTTATAATTAGACAAATAGTGAATGCTATAATAACTTGAGGATATTTTTTATTTATGAGATACGAAGATATTTTATAGTGCGAAATTGATTTAGTTCCAAAAAATACGGCTTAGGGAAAATGAGCGCAAATAGACGTACAAAACGTGACATGTGTCAGTTTCGAGTGAGCATGGACTGTTTAGTGTGAAGTTTTATGATTGTTAGGCTATGTACTCCGTATATCATTCTCCTTAAAATTTAATATTCTTATTTCCTTTAAAATGTGAGCTTAGGGAATTTCCTTTAAAATGTGACACTTAGAATCCGTTTCCTAGGGCGTAAAATGTTATGTAAAACTCGAGGTGCTTCACAATGCATGACCGTCACGTGGCTCTGTCGTTATTAACTGTACTTGAACTATATTTTCTTCCCAGCGTTGCAGTATTCTATATTACATGGTAATTTTCGGAAAAGTTGAGACTTGAGAGTGTTGATTGGTGGACGTCTTTCTTGCTGCGTTCTAGTACATACTGTTTGTCTATGCAAATTTGAACGTGTTGTTATGTTTTGGTATTGTTGCATTTTGGTAACATGATGCGACTCAATTAAAAAATCATACAATATCAACGAATGAGAATAATTTACAAGTTCGATAAAGGGATTGGGGAGGAGGGGGGGCATGAGAAATAGCAACTAACCTAGAAGAAAATTTGATGTGAGCGTGAGCTTCTACTTGGGTTCTGGCATATCTAATAATCTAATAACTCTTACTAAAGCAATCCCACCTCTCACATTTTCCCTCCCAAATATAATTTATTAATTATTACATAAAACATGTAAAAAAAAATCACTTAATGAATGTTAATAAATGTGTTTTTGACTAAAATTTTATATTTTTATTAATTTATATAAAACTATAACAAGATTCGAAAAGAAAACCTTATGATTACAATTTAAAAATATCAAATTTTGATAAAATTTAGAGCAATTTGTATTAATGCTCGGGGATTATCTAGTAAATATAATATTCAAGACTTACATGGTAAATGAAAAGATAAGATTTGCATACCTCATGTTCTTTGCTTAGGATTCTGCTACTACACCTCCTTGAATATCCTATCATACACTATTTGGCCTGGGTCTAAAATATGAATACTAATATAATATGAGAAATGGAGTTAAAAAGTACATTTAGATTGGAGAGAGAAACAAATAAAATAGCATAGTTTAATACACATGAGTGTATTGCAAGTGGTATATTAGGTTACACATGGTGGACCACCACAATTAAAAAAATAATATAAAGTATCCTAAAATGGAATAAAGTAGAAGTGGTAGAAATTTCATGGAACATCCATATGAGAAAAGTGATAGAAACTTCATGGAACGAAGGAAGTATATATTTTGCAGTCTTTTCTTTTATTTTTCTTCTCTGTTATTTTTGGGTCATTTTCTTCGGGTTGTTCTTTGCTATCCATTTTTGGTACTTTATTTATGTCGTTTGGCTTATTTTACCCAGATTTTACATTCACTGATTTCACTCCATTGGATTTTTTTAATCCATTTTGGTTTTGGTCTATTGTTCATTTTACAGTCTTTTCTGTCTTGGTCTTAATTCGTTCTTTCCACATTCTTTCTTATATTTTGCCTATTTCATTTTTCGTTTGTTTATTTGTGATTTTTTTATGTCTTCTATAAT